>JANIJG010024072.1:136508-160825 GCA_024611175.1 Megaceryle torquata | reverse complement strand
TGAGCAGCCAGTGTGTGCTTGCAGCCCAGAAAGCCAATTGCATCCTGGGCTGCATCAAAAGAAGTGTGGCCAGCAGACAGAGAGAGGTGATTCTACCGCTCTACTCTGCTTTGGTCAGACCTCACCTGGAATACTGCATCCAGCTCTGGAGTCTTCAGCACAGGAAGGACATGGACCTGATGGAGCGGGTCCAGAGGAGGGCCACAAGGATGATGAGAGGGCTGAAGCACCTCTCCTATGAGGACATGCTGAGGGAGCTGGGGGTTTTGGACTAGATGATGTCTAGAGGTCCCTTCTAACCCAGACATTTCTATGTTTCTGTGTTGCCCAGATAATATTTGACTGTCATTACTGAGACCAAAAATATTAAAGTAAGAAAATATGGGACTTGCTGATTTTAACATCGACGATGTTGCTTCAGTGATGTCTGTACTGGAAAACTGCAGCTGTTGGGTAAAAACTAAAAACCTAGCGTAGCTTTGATCCCTGCCTCTGGGACACAAAATAGCTTTTTATTTGTGTGCTTGTGTGTTTCTGTATATATTTGGATAAGATATAATACATACAACATAAATAATGAGTAGTTAATGTCTCTGCTCCCTGTGAGTGTTGATTTAATGAGTTAAATGCAAGTATAGTGATTGCAGTATCCTCCTCTTTTTGACAGCTCTTCAATTCTGGAGATACCAGTGACCAATTAATACAACAACAAATCCTCTTAGAAGATGGCCCATATCCTTGAGCCTTTTATTTCTGATGGCTTGTAACAAAATGAAACTGAATAGACTGAGATGTAGAACCTAAGGCCAGGATAAATTTAGAGCAGTTGAGACTACCCTAGAGGTGAGATAAAATGTGTTCCATTGCAACCTGAGACATTTTCCTGAACAGCCAGTTACTGACTCAGAATTTGGTAGCTTGTTAGCATGTTTTTAAAACGAGCTTTTCGTTCTAGCTGTTTCATGGGACAATAAGAGCATCTGCCCTCCAGACAGATTTCTAAATGCATCTCTTCTAAATGCACCAAAATATGGTATTGCAAACAATGGTAGTTTTCTCTTGCTCTTAAATTATTAAGTTTATCCATGGAGTCTATGCTCAAAAATCTATTTCTCCTGTCACATTTATTTCCATCTTGCTGTCTCTATGGTGAAGGAGTTGGTGTGAGAGAGATCTGTTTTTTGGTTATTCTGTATAATAAACTTTTTTTTTTTTTTCCTGGTTGAAGGTAAATCTTTGGTGTATGCAAGACCTTGAGGAAAAAAACTGCTACCTTTTCAATCCAATTCCTCTTTCTAGTTCTGAGGCTATCCCCATTTCTATAACTTGCTGCTTTCCTCTTTTCTTTGACTTCACATTTCTTCTAGGATAAATGTATTCAGTATTAAGTTACTAGTACAAAGAAATGAAAAGGAAGATTATTAACTTACTAGTACAAGCAACAACAGCAAAAAAAGGAAGAAGAAAGTCTCAAAAAGGACAGATAATACTGAACTAATACTCCACAGTTAAGGTTGATGGGAACCAAGCTTTTGCATCATCCCCACTGGGATATCAGCTGCTCTTTTTCCTATGAGCTGGCAGCCATTTCCATCACTCATGCTTCAATGCCCCATGCTTCAGTTTTCGCCCTTTTTGCTCATGAGTCTAGTACTTGAGACCTGTCCCGAAGGTCTCTATATAGAGCAGCCTCATATGTTGCATCAGCTGGTGGGAAATGAGCAGATGATGTAAGGAGTCATCCAGGCACATGAAGCGAGGGTCTTGCCAGGGATACACTTAGGGCTCTCAGGGCCCATCAGGAGCTGGAGTCGATAGATGGACAGCTCCAAGGTGAAGTAGTCCAGAGTGCTGCAAAGACTCTTGCTTCTCTGCCACAGCAGAACAGAGATGTGGATGGGGAAGATCATATTCCACCAAAATGACTGATAAAATGCCCTCAACTGTTCTTTGTTCTTCCTAGTTTCCATTTCTCTTAATTTTTTATGGTATTTTTTTTATTTTTCAACCAGACCAGTGTAGAGGGGGTGGTTTGGGTTTTATTTCTTGACTGTTGTAACATTTCTCCGGAGAAAAGACTGAAGTCATTCTTTGGTGAGGATGTCAAGAGGAATGCTCCTGGCAATGCCTCAGTGGAGGCTATCTTCTGAGTTCCTTCTTTTGGAGAAGCTGGCTGCTCATGTCTTGGATGAGTGTGCTCTTTGCTGTGTGAAACACTGGCTGGACAGCTGTCCCAGTGAGTGGTGGTGAATGGAGTTAAATCCAGTTGGCAGCTGGTCACAACTGGTGTTCCCCAGGACTCAGTTATGGAGCCTGTTCTCTTCATAATCTTTATGGTGATCTAGATGAGGAGGATCAAGGGGACCCTCAGTAAGTTTGCAGACAACACCAAGTTAGGTGGGTGTGTTGATCTGTTTGAGGGCAATAGGGGTCTACAGAGGGATTTGGACAGACTGAATTGATGGGCCAAGGCCAGTGGCATGAGGTTCAACAAGGCTGAGTGCTGGGTGCTGGACTTGGACCACAACAACCCCAGGCAATGCCACAGGCTTGGGCAAGAGTGGCTGGAAAGCTGCCTTGTAGAAAAGTACCTGAGGTGGTCCTGTGCTGATCAACAGCTGTTTGAATATGACAGTGTGCCCAGGTGGCCAAGAAGGCCAACAGCATCCTGGCCTGTATCAGGAATAGTGTGGCCAGCAGGACTAGGGGAGTGATCGTCCCCCTGTACTTGCACTGATGAAGCTGCACCTTGAGTACTGTGTTCACTTTTGAGCCCCTCTCTCTAAAAAGGATATTGAGGTGCTGGAGCATGTCCAAAGAAGGACAATGAAACTGGTGAGGGGTCTAGAGCACAAGTCTTATGAGGAGCAGCTGAGGGAACTGGGGTTGTTTATCCTGAAGAAGGAGGAGGGGAGACCTTATTGCTCTGTACAACTACCTGAAAGGAGGTTGTGGTCAGGTGGATGTTGGTTTCTTCTCCCGAGTAACAAATGATAGGACAAGGAAATGGCTTCATGTTGCACCAGGGCAGGTTTAGGAAAAAAAATTTAACTGAAAGGGATGTAAAGCACTGGAACAGGCTGCCCAGCAAGGTGGTGGAGTCACCATCCCTGGAGGTTATTTAAATGATATATAGATGTGGTGCTTAGTGACATGGCTTAGTGGTGAACCGGTCATTGTTGGGTTAATGGTTTGACTTGATCTTAACAGTCTCTTCCAAACTAAATGATTATATGATTCTATGATTCTTCTGTATTAAGTAGATATACCTATTGATTTCCAGTGTGCCAGAAAGCCTGAAGAAATACCCTGCTGCAAACCCACCGTGTTTTTGGGAACTGTACAGTAAAATGCAGAGGCCCTGTAGTGGCGAGGAACCTAGACAGGAGAATGGAAAACTGCTTACAGGCTTTCTAGAGAGCTTCCTCCTTCATTGAGGATGAAAGACAATACTTCTGAGGAGGCAATTCTGTGGACTTCCATAGAGGGGTTTACTATTTTCCTTCCCTGACCTGGTGTAAAGATCGGTGTGATGTTGGGGCAGCTGACAAAACTCAGATACTTTTTCTAGTATTTGCTTCATAAATGTATAATGTTGGAAATTTCTGCAGAAAGGAGCAGACCATGCACTGAGTGTAGTTTCTTAAAGTCTGCCATCAGAAGTTAAGGCTTGGCTTCTCATTTACATTCTCCATCTAGTAGAATGCTCCCTCTTTAAGCAGCTTGATTGTCTTTTACAGTAGACTTTTGTGAAGCTCTGTGGACATCACTTACCATGGAAGTGTTGCTGTACCTCCTAGATTTTGAACATAATTCATTTCCTGGAGTAATTTTTTTGGTAATATGAGGCTGTACAAAGATAGTTTATCTTGATCAACAACAAAAATAAGTCAATCCACATGCTTCTTCAGGGCCCAGTTGTTTGATAAAAAGTTTGTCATGCTGAAAGAAAATCTAATAGGAACAATACTAACCTTATGCTCTGGTCTAAAAGAAGAGTTACTGGCTTATAAGCAATTTGTTTTTCTCTTGTTTTTTCAGCTTGGATACCTGTGGAATTAGTGACTCTTCTAGACATGATTTCAAAACCACTTCACGGGAGAAAACTGCTTTCAGTTGGTCAGACGGTTCTGTCCTAAAACAATGGTGATATGTTAAAATGTCTTGTTACTGGGTTTTAAATAATTTTGCTTTTTAAGATTTGAAACTGCTGTAGGTGATGGTGATGATAACTTGCTTTTCAAATGTATGCAAGTTGTCTAGGTACATGAAGCAGACCTTTAAGACTAGGATGACAGCAGCACTAAATAAGTGCACAGAAAATCCCTATCCATCAATTAGAGTAGCTGGGGAGGCATGAATAAAGTAAACTTTTTCACGTTAAAATACTCGTGCTAGTCCGAATATTTTTTAAGTCTTAGTACACTAGCACCCAAAACTACATTTCTGTTAGCATTTAAAATGTAGGAATTTGCTGATTTAGAAGATCAATGAAATCAAAAGATAAACTGCAGTGAAGCGACAGGCTTGGAACAGTCTGCCAACACTTCTTCACAGAAAAGAAAAACAACTTAAAATACAAAATTTTACCAAAAGAAATAGTTAATGCCAGAAGTTTGGAAAATATATATATATATATATATATTTTTTTTTAAATTGTAGGAGTATTCAAATGATGTCTTGAAGTATTTGAGCTGTGATGCATAGGGGAATTCTAAATCTTTTGATTTCAGTAGCAACCATGTTTTCACTTCATGCATATGTTCTGACAGAATGCATTTGAATCCGAACTAGACAGGACTTTAAAATGTACCTTGAGTCTAGAAGTGGATTCTCCTGTGTGAAAGCATCTTGCTGATGATCAGTACTGTTAGTGTGAAGGTTTTAGGGCTGAGGGATGAAAAACAGCCTTTAGGTACTGTAGGGTTCTGCACAAAGTAAGGACTTAAACAGCTAAGCACACCACTTGTTTGGGGTTATCTGGGATAGGAGCTGTGGTGGGATATGTTGTGGTGGTGTTCTGTAATTTTCTTTCTGAGTGCTTACAAGGCACTTACCATCATGGCATTTTGCTTAGATTTAAAAATAGAAATAGTGATAACAATTTGTGATCTGTTTTTTTTTTTTTTTTTTAATGACTGTTTTGGGGAGAAAGATTGCTTAGTTCATTAAGGGTATACATGGGAGAAGGAGAAAAAAAATTGTATGTTGTGTATTGCTACTCTCAAATCTTTACTTAATGGCTTTTTTTTTTTTTTTTTTTTTTGGGAAAGAATTTCAGATTTTCCAGTCAAGCAAATCTGTTTGTGAATATCATCTGATATTCAGGGATTTGTTTATTTTTAAAAGTTCAGCCAAAGGTATGGAATGCTCACAAGCCAAACTGTTCTAGAAGTCAGGCAGAAAAAATGACTGAGGTTGGCTGTGATGCCTTAGACCACATTTTGGCTTTACATTTGTGTACCTGGAGTCCTTGATGAAGTAAGCTCTCTAGGAAAATACATCTGACAGGACTTATCATGGCCAGGAGTACATGCCCACGGTGTACCAGCCCCCTTTAGAAAAGTGATGTTAGAAAACATCATATGGTAACAGAGTTTGAGCTCAGAGGCAGGCTAAGTACTCCCACTACATGTATGCCTGTCAGGAGGGCTGTTCGAGAAGATTCCTTCGTGAATCTTTCCTGCAAGAGGAGGTGTTGCCTTCAGTGAATGAACAGAGGCAGCAGCCTGGCTTGATGAAGTGATTTGTAGTACAGAGAAATCCTCTCAAGTGTGACTTCAGTACTTCTCCAGCAGAGGAATGATGAACCTCTCCTTCTTAATTTCCAGAGCAGCAAAGTAGATTAGGTGGTGTTCTGTGTGTTTGATACTGTCTGCATCTGATAATGGTTTCTAGGACTGCAATATTTTCTTTCTATTATCTGAGAAAGCCAGGAGATCTGTGTAGGTACTAGAATAGGAGAGAATGCTTCAGTAATTGCTCTGCTTCTTAGTGTCTGGGGTTTTTTTTTTAGGTTGTCTTTATCACCACCTTTCTTCCATGTCTTGATGTAATTTGATATTTTTAAATTGTGTTTTTTAACTTGAACCTTGCAAATTGAGAGTGATATTTCAGTGAGTTTGACATGTTGTGATAGAAGCCTGGAGACCAAAAAAACTAGTTACTTTTTTTGTTAGAGTACAAATACAAAAAATGACTTCATTATATGATTGTCACTTATTGTCTTCAGCTGGCAGAGTTAATGCAACTCTGGGTGCCCTGATTATGCATTTCAATATATAACATGTACTAAGTTATTTGTAAATTTAACTATTATTCCATTTTTTATTTTTTCATGCTAGGAACAGTTAAAGGGAGAACTACAATGTCACTGAAATATATGGGGTTTTATTATGTAATTGATTTGTGCTTCATTCTGAACTGTTTTAACATAATTTTTGTAGCGGAATTAACACAGCATGTAATTTTATCCTTATACTGCATTATCTATACTATAGCTACTCACCCAATTAAGAAAAGTAGGAAAGAATCTGAGTCAATTAAACAAGCAAATTGACCGTTCTGGGAGACTATTTGACAAGTGCTTTTACATAAAGACCTACAGATATTAATCTGATGAAGAATTTCTTTGGTTCTGATAAAAATGACATCCTGATACACATCTATCCTGGAAACATAAATTGTTTCATCAAAATACTGTTGCAGTTGATCAACAAAATATTCCTGTCCTCTGTGGACAAAAGAGCTAAGATATGTACAAAAATATCTTTATAAGCCACAATTATCTCTTTGGAGCACAAGATAACTATTATTTGATTTGAAGATTTATGTTATTTGAGGGAGAGAGCAGTTCAAAAGTGTTAAACCACTTTACCACCACCCTGTGGTAAAGAAAGCAGTCAGTGTTTAAGAAAAAAATAAATCATTTGTAGAAAGTTAACATTTGTATTGCATTAAAAACATTAGGCAATATTTTATCAGCATGTGACCGGTATAATAGAAACAACTCATTGATTAACAGTGTTCTAGGTCAGTAAGCATGCTTTAAAATGTTGCGTCTCAGTGTTAAATGCACTTGCAACTTTAAAATATGGTTTTGGTTTAGACGCGTGCCTCCATATTACTGGTGTTTAAACCAAAAAACTAATTAGTAATTCTCGTTTATTTATAGATGTGTTAATTGTATTCAGTCACAAAATATAAGTGATTTATCATCTGTTGTGAGTATAAAGCATTTGAAGGGCGTATAATAATTTAAAAAATTATGTCTATTTTTACCTCATTGTTTTTGTAACTTGGTATGCCTTCTATGAGCATCCTGAGTAAACAGTAGGTGGGTGAGAAATTAATTTCCTAAAATTCTGTCTTTTCTTATGGAAGTACTAGGAAGTCAATATTATATACAGAGACAAAATGCATCTGTCATAAATGAGTACTGTTGCATGGAGGATGATAATGTAATTGTGAAGTGGCAGTCTAAATAGTTATAAGTACATTTATTAATCTAAACTTCAGAAAGTCAGACAGGATAGATGAAGTCTGTAATAGGTTGTCGCTTTGAATCACATGATAAAGCAAAAGTGAAAATGAATCATTAAAATAAATCACTGGAACTAAATATGTCTATTAGTGTATAAATCTTATTTTAGAAACAGGATCTGGATCTATGCTTGAAATTACAAGAAAACCCAACCTTCATATAGGAAGAGGAAATACTATTAAATGAAGTGACCATTTAATGAATTTCATTACTTATTAAATAAAATTTTGTGCTTTCAAGGTATTCCCTGTTAGTGTGTTCTTCATATTTGTATGGTACAAGCATAGGACTAGTGCAGAAGCAAAAGAGCAGATCTGGAAAGAAGATTAAGGAGGTGTTTGCTGTATAAGGCTTGCAAATGTCAGTAATTTTGTGTCCAACATGTCTTTGCAATACATGCTCCTTCATTTCTATGTTATTATGTAGAAATCTCTTAAAATCACTGTACAAGCTAAAAGCTTTAGCTTGTTTTAGTTCAGCCTCCTTTATTGAGTTGGAGCATTCACTTCAGCAATCAAACAGCATAAATTATGGCTGGTGAATAAAACCTGCATCTTTCCTGCATCCATTTTTGTAAAGGTTGATAATTAAGTTGTTCAGAATGGCTGAAAGAATCAAAATATTACATGACTACCTCTTGAAGATGAATGATTACATTACATTACATATTGTGATTTAAAGGGGGAGATTGCTGCTTTCCTTTCATATGGAAGTTTTTGGTTCGGGAGGTTTCCTTCTGTCATGCCTTTGATTTTTTCCTACTTCAATAATCCTGGATTGGTTCCTGTCTTCCAGCTATGAGGAACCAGGTGGGACTCCTGTCAGTGTTTGCCTGTGTTGCCATAAGCTAGTAGAGGAAAGAGCTTGATTAAATATCGACAGTCCTTTCCTTTCTTTAGTGCTGTTTGCTAGCATAGACTGCAATTCAAAGTGTCTGTGACTGTGCCATTCACCTCTCTCATTTTGGAACCTGGTGTTCTGGAGCTGAGGGGAAGCATTTTGTCACCTTTTTCTTTATACTGATCTATCTCAACAGGAGTTGCTACATTAACTCTGCAGCTGCTTTGGGACTGCTGCCCAGACAGGGAAATGTACAGAAATGATGTCCAAGATGTGTGAGACTGGCTAAAAAGAATTAGAGAACAATGTTCTCTTTAGAGATTACAGTGAGATACTATACCATACATTTTTCTTTTAAAGAGGTAAAGTACATACTCATAATCAAACCAATCTGAGATCTCAACCATCAGATTTTAGTGGTATCCTAGAGAGGGGGTTTCTGTAGATCCTCAAGGGTAAAGGCAAGCAAGTTGCAAGATTTTCCTTTATTTTACTGTGTTACACTTTGATATTGAAAACTTCGTATTTCCACACTTAGTTCTTCACTAGATGATAAGCCCTGCTACACTGAAGAACAAAGTACTTGCTGTTGGTTCCGAACATGGTTTAGCATTAAACTAAAGCTATTTCCAGTCATACGTTGATGAAAAGTATAAATTTGAGCTGTTACTTTTAATTAATATATTTTGTCTGAGGCTGTCAGTGTTTGGAATAAATGCTTTGAGAATTTCTGGCTTTTGTCTGTTCAAATTTCAAGAATGTTTTAAAAATCTAAGTTGCAGTAGCAACCTGTTTGTATCTACCTCACTCTTTTGCTTATACACTTCAGAATGGTGTACTGTATCAGACATATTTCATAACACCATACCATATAAATATTCAGAAAAGTTAAGTATTTAAAATCACATAAGTAAAATTTAATCTGAAAGTAAAATTCCTTTGAAGGAGCTTTTTTTTTGCAAAAAGGGGAGACTATTTCAGCAGCTAAACCCATTGACCTACCCTAAGCCAACTATTTTATCTGGAAATTTATCAGGTCAAGTTGCATTCAAGTTTAGACCAATTGTTCTGTTCTTCAGAAATCTGCACAACTTCATGTTACTATGCTGTCCATGTGATCTGATTTTGTGTTGTGCTTGCTTTTGTCTGCTATGGTCTTTCAGTGAAGAAAGCAGCAACATCTCAGAAGTGAGGAAGAAAACTCCCCATCGATGGTGCCTATGCAGAGCACTCTCTCATTTCCTTATATGATACCAGGCTTTTGGATAACATTGTTCTTCATTCTTTAATTGGCCAGCCATGCACGTTGAGCTATTTTCATTTCTGTGGACTGTAGCACCTTTATCAGCAAAGTGGAGATCGTTCTACTTTTGTTTAATTTAAACAAAGCACATTGAGATCTGTCGACTGCAATAAGAGCTATTTGCAGTAGTGAATAGCAATAGACAAGCAATAGCAATGACTATATGAGTAGTCCTTCCTCCCGTTTTCCCTTCCTCTCTCTCTTACCTTGGAGCACCTTGATAAATCTTGTGAAAGGAGTAATTTAAACTCTTAACAGCTGCTGAAATTTTAATAAGATTACTTGGTCTGATAATATACTTCTCTCTCCCATTAGAATATATATTGCAGATAAATTTAATTGTCTCTTTAAGCTATGTGCATCTTGAGAAATTATCTTCAAATAATTTGGATTTATTTTGCACTGCCATAATTCAAAGGATTCTTATTTTTAACACCTTAAGCATTGGATGTGGCAACACAAATTACAAGCTGTAGTCATTTTGAACCTCATGGGCTGATTCTGATGGCAGAAGATTGTGGTCAGAGCCACATCTCTGTGTTGCTGTTTTACATTAAAAACATGAAAAGCATGCTGATCATAAAATCTATTCTCAGTGAAGCAGCAATGACAAAATAGAAAAGCAGTTAAAGATATTTTTTTCCTGGACCACTTTCCCATCTTCCTGTCTGTGTGAAGTGAGGACTTGCCACCTTTCCAGCATACTGTGGGCTGCACAGTGCTGAGCAGTTTTTCTCTCGCTTGTTGGTAACCATGTGGTGTATGGTGCATGTTTTCTTAAGGACAGCTGGTTGTCTCAGCTACCAAAGAATGAAAATGCCTGTCACATGAATACAGCCAGTCAGAATAAATGCCTTGTTAAGTTCATGGCATGTGAAGTTCATCAAGTCTTCACCCTTGGAGATATTCCAGACCTGACTGGACATGATCCCAGGCAACCTGCTGTAACTGACCCTGCTTGAGTCGGGTGGGGTTGGACTAGGGACCTTGAGTGGTCCTTCTGAAGCTCAGTGATGCCATGATTCCATAAAATTAAACTCAGCAAATCAAGGCATATCTGTATGTGTTAGATCTCATAGGTCTCTGTCCTCTTAAATGAGGAATTAATCATGAAGTTGTCAAAATGATTCCCTGGATTTAAATTTTTATTCAGTTTGTGTTCTTATATCATCAGGATAATAATATTTAAGAAGTTATAGTTCTGTGTGGAATTTTTGGCATCCTCATAATTGTAATGCTTCAGTATCATGTATAATGAATGCTTTATTTCTTTGGAACTTCCATTAGTATCTCTTGCAACCATGTTAAATAAGTATTATATTCAGAATTCACATAATGCATAATCATTTTACTCAACCATCTTCACACTCAGCCAGAGGTTCGTAAACCACTTTATTGGTGTCTGGATGTCACAGTCCACAGTGGCAAAAATGACAGACACCACCATTACCAGCAGTGTTGACAGCAAGTAATACTGTTGGCATGGGAAGTGATTGTCTCAGTGTTGGGCTGCTTGCCAGTCTGAAGTCATTAACGATACTCATACTCAGAATGGCTACTCTAATGGGCTTTTCTTAGGGTCTGTATTATGGTAAGTCCATTGCTGTAATTCCAGGCCTCCTACCAGACCTCCTAACTGGCAGGACTTGGAACATAGTACAAAGATAAGTTTTGGCTTCAAATGTTATTTTTAAGATAAACTCTTTAGTAATACAAACCATTTTTACTTTTGTTACTACTGTTGTAGTTTTTATTAGATGAACCAAGCATATTTTAGGGGGACATTAACTGCCCTTAGGAGCTTTCATCTTTTTGAAGTTAGAGCAAATAAAGCACATACTACTTCTGAAACCACATATATAGATAGATCTCCATCTCTGCTTTGAATATAACATGAGAAGCACTGCAAGGAAAACTCAGTGTCTGAGAGCTCTTAACTCTGCAGGTGGTGTGGGGTGAGATTCTTCTCATCTGTTTCCTTATCATCTGAACTTTTTGCTAGTCAATGCTGTCAAAAGGTACTTTCAGAGGGCATGTATACTGAGAAAAACATCTGTAGTAAGTTGAATGGTAAACATTTCTAGCTTTATTTTTTTCACCATTAACTGTTGAGAGACTGTGTGTAACTAGTTCATAATTTTTAGAAATCAAAATTATTTCAGAAGAACTTAATCACTATTTCCCCCCAAAATCATAAGGCTTTAAGACTTACTCCTGCATATGTAACTTCTTCACTTGCTTCTTTAGCATCTCAAGATCTATTAAAAAGATCATTACAAATAAGGAACCTCCACCAGATGATTCAACTCTGATTGACTTTCACTTACTGAACTCACAGCTGACGCTTTGGGTGGAGGTACTCCTTTAGGCTGAACAAACTAGGTGATAGCAGAAACCTCCCAGTAGCTAAATTTCTGTTTCACTAGTGCACACTCAGATAATATAAAATAAGGTAGCTGTTTAGAGAGCTATGAAGATGATGAAGGAACTGGAACATCTCTCTTATGAGGAAAGGCTGAGAGCCCTGGGGCTGTTTAACCTGGAAAAGAGAAAACTGAGAGGGGATCTTATGAATGTTTACAAATATCTGAAGGGTGAGTGTCAAGTAGAAGGGGCCAGTCTCAGTGGTGCTCTGTGAAGGGATGGGAGGTAATGGTCGCAACTGGAAACACAGGAAGTTCCACCTCAACATGAGGAAAAACTTGTTCACTGTGAGAGTGACAGAGCCTGGAACAAGCTGCCCAGAGAAGTGGAGTCTCATTCTCTGGAGACTTTCAAAACACGCCTAGATGCGTTCCTGTGTGGCCTGCCCTAGGTGTTCCTTCTCTGGCAGGGGAGTTGGACTCAATGATGTCCAGAGTTCCCTTCCAACCCCTACCATTCTGTGATTCTGTAATTTAATTAAAAGAAACTGTGGTCTGCTAGGTGAATCTCATTATTTGAACCTCTTGAAAAGAAGGAATTGGTCCAACTTCAGAGTTTTCCTGAGCCACACAAACTCCACACAGACCATAGACTCTGGTCTCCAGAGATGTGGTTTACTTTGAAAGTCTCCCTGACTGCTTTTCAAGTTTAGGTTTCTTCAGTGCCCTGCCTTCTGTTGGTCCACACCAGGAGCTGCAGGTGCCAAGGAGCTCTGAAGAGCAAAGCAGTCTCTCCTCCAGCCCCAGCAAAGTAGTGGGGGCATTGCAGTGGGACAGCCCTCTTCCTGTTCTTCACTTGCATCCTTTCTGGGGCTCTTTACTTGCATCCTTTCTGGGTTAAACACATATAAGGTAGCTGCGCAGTAAACTGAAAACAAACTAAATAATTCTACCATCTGTTACAAGCCATCAAAACAGAAGTAGGATAAAATAAGAATTTATAATAGGTTTAAAAATAAAGCACGATTTGGAGAGAATGCAGGTGAATGTTTATGTAACATAGCTTGTCATGGAGAAAACAAGTCACACATTTTGAACATGTTAATGTTTTTAAAAGTTCTTAAATACAATTGGTAAAATTTGTCTATATACCGTTTCAAAGAATCACTGTCACCATAGAGCTTGGTAAGGCTCTGTAGGTGCCTTCCCTCCTGAATAGATGGGCAAACACAATTTACATAGTTTGCAGCATATAGTTATTGCATATAGTTATTGATGCCCTCTTTTCTTTCATAAATTAGTGCATTTAATTAATATTTTCGTTTATGGTTGAATTGTTTCCTTTTGGCTGACTTCACCCCCTGTAGGAGCCACTCTGTCTGGTGGTGCAGAAAACTATAAGAAGCTTGATGAATTATGAACAGACATAATTTATACAGTGGATTGTACTTGTATTATATAGGATTTGCAAATGAAATGGCCATGGGACGAGGATTGTTTTAGCAGGACTTAGTACAGAGTCACCTCTGTGATGAGCATGTGATCTGTTATGATGGGGGAGTATACCTCTTGACATTTCAGTCAAGTGTTTACTTATGATAGTCTTGGTCATCTTCTAAAAGGTTTCTAAAAGGTTTCAAAGGTATTTATGAGCAGTGTAGTAACCGAAGTGGTGGCTATTCACCAAACTCTTCTGCATTCCTTTTTTTTTTTTTTTTTTTACAAAACAATGATTTTTATTTTTCTTTACAATTTTTTTTTTCTTTTGGTGTGGAAAGGCATATTACAGAACTCTAAAGTTCTTTGAATTGCTTTTGAACAAATCACAAATTTTAGCAAACAACTTCTAGAAGGTTTCCTTAGCTAAAGTATTCAGATAAATAGTTTGATCCAGAGAGAATCAGAAAAACCATCTGTTCTTCAGGAATGAAAGCAGTTCTTCACAACACAGGAGTTTTCTGTGGGCTTTGCCTTTCAAGTCTGAGATTTTTCTGGAATTCAAGCCATGTTTTCACAGTAGGCAAGAAAAGGGTGAGGAGAATTCTTGATCTTAAGGCATTGCATTAATACAAATTAATGTGGAAATTGGTTTCTTTGTATTACAGCATAATTTCAAAATCAGTAGCGTATGGAATGTACTTACTAAATAATGTCTGTCTAGTTGAATAGATTTAATTGTGCTTCTATGAGAAGGATGTGACACCCTTTGAGGATTTCTTTCTTATTGATAACATTCGTATTTAGAAATATATATATGAAAGAAAATTTAAAGTAATATTCCAAATTGCTAAACTAAAATTAAGAATACGAAAAAAATTATTCATACAGTACATCAGATGAGCTATTTATTTCATTATGATAATGAAACATGTGGTTTTAATAAATTAAGAACCATTTTGAGAAAAACAGGTGGTTCTAAAGTTGGGGCTGAGTCAAGAAGCATCATACTTGCAAATGAGTGAAGTGGTGAGAAGTACCACAATGTGCTGTTGGTGAGAATTGTTGACCCAATCTGCTCTGTGCGATTCAAATCATCCGTTATATCTTCAAACAGTGGCACGTCTCTTATAAAGCATACACTGTTTCTTGCTTGTTAACTGTCTGGTAATTTAAAGAAGTAAAAAATTTAATTGTGCCGTGGTTTAGCATAAGGGTGGCCTCTTTGACCTATAACAGATGCTCTCTGTTAACCCCCCCTCCCTCCCCAAAGGGGAAGAGAAAGGGAATAAGGGAGACAGACTCAGCCATTAGAAAAGGAAACTAGAACAGCTTTAATGAAAATTAAAATAATAATAAATGGAATATATAAAAAACCAGTATTGAACCCAACCCCCAGTTGGTAATTACGTCACTGTCACCACTGATGTTGTGGAGCAGGTACTGGGGAAGTCCCAGATGGGGCCCAGCAGCAGATGAAAGCTGTGTTCAGGAGCTGGATTCTGGTACTGGATTCAGGAACACACAGATTGGGATTGAAGGCAGAACAGGCAGAGTCCTCCTTGGATGGTCCAAGGAAGAAACCAGAAGAGGACCTGTGCCTAGCCAAGTAAAGCCAGCAAAGCACGCCAAGAGGAATGAGACCTTTGCAATCCCTCAGTTTTACACAGAATATGACACATATGGGCAGGAATCCCTCGTTGGTCAGTTTGGGGTCACCTGTCCTGTCCTCCCTGCAGGTGCGGCCTTTTACTTTCTGCACCCCCCAGCATGACACACAAGATCCCGCAGTGGCCATGGTCTGCACACCAATCCTTGGTAGTAACTGTAAACACGGGGTGTTCTCACTGCCAGCAGCAGACCCTGCCTGTGAAAACAGGCTGCTGACTTCAGACAGTGCAGTGAGTTAGAAGAACTGAGCTGGGAAGTAAAATCACTGAGCAGAATTAGTTCTGTTCTCACTCAGACCAGGACAAATTGGAAAATCCTAGATGCCCTTTCTCATGATTTCAAGGGGAGACCTTTTCAGTCCACTCAAATTGAAAGAATTTCTTCCTTGCTCTGGATGGAGGTGGTTTGCCTTGCATTGGTCTGTTTGTCCTGGAGGGAGGTGGTTACAAAGGTGCCAAGCTGGCCTTCAGTTCTACCAATTTTAGCAGTCACCTTGGAAGGATGCACATCAAGTTTATGCACTCAGGGACACGTGTCAGAGGCACAGCCTTTTAGGCTGCGCTTAGCCCTCCTTTTTTTTTTTTCTTGTTGTACATCAGCTTACTTCCTGTGCCACCGTAGAACAGAGTTCAGTCTTTTGAGCTGTTTGATAAAGAAAATGCCAACGTATTCTGCAGTTGCATTGCAAAGTGCAGTATAGAAAACTTAGTGTCAGTGTTAATAAGTGTTGCCTGTCAACCTCAGCAGTCCTGTACTGTCAGTTCTTCTAGTAAACAAGCATGTGATGCGAGTGATATTTAGATGACTTTTGGATAACTTATTCAGCACAGCTAGTGAGTAATTAACCTGACGGTATTTTTTGTAGGTCTCTCCCAAGTAGTTACTGTTCCATGTGTTCGGTGCTGTCTTACTGTTCACCGGAATTAATATTGTACTGTGATGCACATTTAGCCACATATGTAGTTGCTGCATGTGACTTCAATGCATTTGCAAGCTCCATGAATTCTTCAGATTTGGAACTGAGTAGTAACTTCTCATTTCCCTTCTGGATGCTTCTGATATTCCTTAGCCAACAAATTCAAAGATTCTGTCAGGAATTGTGTTGAAATGACTTAAAAACAAAATAAAAAGCTCCAAATAAACATATCTCTTAGGATAAGTCCATGGGACCTGATGGGATGCACTCACAAGTGCTGAGGGAGCTGGCTGATGCCACTGTTAAGACTACTTTCAAATATCTGGAGTGCTGTGCATAGCTTCTGGGCTCCTCCATACAAGAGACATATGGACATACTGGAGACCCGTAGAAGACTATAAAGATGATGAAGGAACTGGGGCATCTGAATGAAAAGAGGCTGAGAGAGCACAGACTGTTCAGCTTGGAGAAGTGAAGGCCCAGAGGGGATCTTATCAATATGTATATATACCTGATGATGGGGATTGAAGATGGTGGAGCCAGATTCTTCTCAGGGGTGCCCAGTGGCAGGACAAGAGTCAATGGGCACAAATTAAAAACAGCGAAACTCATCTGAACACAAGAAAACACTTTTTTTTTTTCTTTTTTCTTTTCTGTGAGGGTGGTCAAACATTGAAATGTGTTGCCAAGGGAGATTGTTGAGACTTCATCCTTGCAAGATACTCACACTGTGAGTGAACATGGTCCTGGGAATCCTGCTGTAACTGACCCTGCTTGAACAGCAAGGTTGGACAAGATGACCTCAGGATGTCCTTACCAACCTAAATGATTGTGCATGTGAACTAGATTTCTTACACATACTATTGAAGCTATACGTTCAAGAGATAGAGAGGTAACCGAGAATGAAAAGGAAATATTTGAGATTTCATCTCCATAAGCATTTTAAATTTCCAATTTGGCAAAACGGAAGTTTTGAAGCTTTCTTTCCTCCCGTGCACTCCTGAGTTTTTTGCCTGTTCTTGATTGTGTTTTCTCTGTTCTGGGGTTTCTTGCAACTGCTGGTGCAGCTGCTCTTCCTCTGTAGCTAAGCATCGACTCTGTTTTGGCAGACAGTATCTTCTTTTCTTATAAAATGAGACTTTCTTGGCTTTGGGGTTTTGATTGGAGTTTCTTAATTTTATTTGTTTATTTTAACATGATTTTTATTCTGAACATTTAAACAAAGTTACTGTAATAAACAGGAAGGGCCAGTTGTGACTCTTTCCTGTCCTTCTTACCCAATGCTTTTTGCCTTTCTGATCTTGACTCTTTTCCCACTCTGAGATGGGAGGCCTGGTAGGATTGAAGGAAGGTGTCCTTAGGGTAATGGAGGGAAAAGCGAAGAAAGGGAGACTGGGACACAGCGACTTAAAAGACAAAAGGACTTAGAGGAAGGGGAAATGAAATTAGTGGAATATTTTAGCGGAATGCACAAGAGGATGTCAGAAATGTTTGAGATAGAGCAAGGTAGAGCTGTGGGACGTTTGTATTTGCATAACATCAGTGTATGTAATTTTATGCAAGTTTTCTCTCAGGCTTTTCAATGCTTTCCCAAGAGTAGGTGTATCCTGCAGCCCTACTAAGAATAGGCAGGGAATCTTAAGAAAGCCATGATTTCATGATTTTATAAAAAAGGTGGGAAGGAAAGTGGAAAAGCGCAGCAGAAGAAGTGATAGGGGAGAAATAACATAACTGAAACTAAAAGGGATGGATAATTAATAGATGAAAAAGGTTTCAGTAGATGTATAAAATGTGGGAAAGAACTAGAAACTTGCATCTGCCATCTCTATCTGTGGGGGAATCATGTTGAAAACTACTCAAATATGTGCCAGTTATGTGATTGTTGTTCCTCACCGAAGACATCTTCTGAAAAAATTTGCCACTCCAAACATTTTAGAAAGTGTTTTGGAAAGCTGTTATGCTTTGAAATAAGAATTAAAAAATGCAGTGGCAAAGTTTCTTCATTTATCTCTACAAATTAGTCAGCTTTGAATGTGTGATCTAGGTGTACTTAATACCTGCAAAAATAATAGCCATTCACAAGGAATTATTTTTTAGACACTTATTTGCACTACAATGTTCCCTTCCACTTGGGTGCTGGAAAGTTTTCCCTGGGGAGATACTTCCCTAGTGAGGTGAGAAAATTGGCCTATTATATTAAAAAAAAAAATTAAAAATTAAATCTGTAATCCTGTCTCTTTTAACATTTTGCTGTTTGTAATAATATCAATAGTGAGAAGCTGATGTTTAATCCTTTAATACTTGAAGTTGCCTGGATAAAGAGTAATATTGCTTTTCCCAGAGAAACCACATTAAATTCAGTGCA
The DNA here is from genome assembly GCA_024611175.1 of Megaceryle torquata. Taxonomy (NCBI): domain Eukaryota; kingdom Metazoa; phylum Chordata; class Aves; order Coraciiformes; family Cerylidae; genus Megaceryle; species Megaceryle torquata. The sequence continues at coordinate 142,387 of JANIJG010024072.1, read as the reverse complement.
CTTTTTCTTTAAAAATACTCTTAATAATTGATCATATGCTAATCAATGTGAAGAACTGTGTATTGATGTTAACTTCAAATGAGATTTTTCATTTTACTTTTCTTGATTTTAGATGTGACAAATTGCAAAAATGTGTTTTCCTGAGTGTAATGATGTCATGACTATTTTTCTAGGTTCCATGAGGTTTTGTTAGTGAGCTATGTAGGTATTTGCTACGGGAAAACATTTAAATCCTGGAGGAGAATTTAGTCTCTTAAAACAACTGTGTAAATCTAATGTGATCTACCACCACTGTAGGCGTCTACTTGTATTTTCTTGTCACCAGTTTATTTCATCATTATGTATTTTCTCATTATCAATGCAGTTGATGTACTGCATGACCTGTAGTAGGGTGCTAAATTCTTCTGTGCAGAGTTGAGAAAAGTGAAAAATCAGTGGAACTCTTTGCTGTTAGCTGGTATTATTGCTGAAAATATTTTTATGTCTTCTGAGAGAAGATGTTTGAGAAAAGCAGAACATAAATTGTAAATAAGAAGGCCAACAGCATCCTGGCTTGTCTCAGAAAGAGTGGTCATCAGGAGTAGGGAAGTGATTTTCCCTCTGTACTCAGCAGTGGTGAAGTCAGACCTTGAATACTGGTTTCAGTTTTAGGGACCTCACTACAAGAAGGACATTGAGGTGCTGAATTGTGTCCAAAGAAGGGCAATGAAGATAGTGGAGGCTCTAGAGCATAAGTCTTAGGAAGAGCGGCTGAGGGAACTGGGGCTGTTTATCCCGGAGAAAAGGAGGCTGAGGGGAGACCTTATTGCTCCCTAGAAGTACTTGAAAGGAGGTTGTAGCAAGGTGGGTGTCAGTCTCCTCTCTCAAGCAGCAAGTGATAGGACAAGAGAAAATGGCCTCAAGTTGTACCAGGGGAGTTTCAGATTGGATATTAGGAAAATTTTCTTCACTGAAAGGATTGTCAGCGTTGGAACAGGCTGCCCAGGGAGGTGGTGGAGTCCCCATCCCTGGAGGTATTTAAAAGAAGTGTAGATGTGGTGCTTAGGGACATGGTCTAGTGATGGACTTGGCAGTGCTGGGTTAACAGTTGAACTTGATGATCTTAAGGTTCTTTGCCAACCTAAGCGATTCTATGATTTTATGGCGTAATTTTTATTTCCACTAGCATAATTTTTCTGTTTGGAATCACTGCTGGTCTCCTAGAACTCATTTTACAAGGGAAAAATGCATAAATTAATTCTCCACTTCTTGCCTCTGCTTCTCTGTGATTTTTTTTCATTTCTTACCACCCTGCTTTTAAAATCATATTTCTAAGAAGTCTTTTAAAAAGCAGCCACTGTGGGACATGTTCATTATATCTGCTCTTCTTCTTGCTCATTGAGCCTTAAGTTAAGATGATTGAAGTTGGGACAGCAGTTTCAAGCAATTGAATTGATGACTTGGAAGAAAAGCTAGCAGGTGAATTCAGCAGGGTGTCCTTTTCACTACATAGTTCCTTGATTACCAAGAAAACAGTGCATCACATTTCTTCAGATAGTTGGTCCATGTAGTAACAGAATCCCTGTCTCTAGCTATCAACGAGTAATAAATCTACAGCTGCAAGTGGATGGGGAGTGGAAGTGGGTGGACAGTGCCATGCTGCTCAGGAATTTGGTTTACAAGCTATACAGGTGATGCAGGAGGTGATGTTGGTAGTTTGACTATGTCTATCATATTGACTATTCAGTCTTCAGAAAATTATCAGTTGTATAATTCTTGGAAAATAAGATCCAAAAGAAGCTGTTGACTTCCAGCCTGCTTTTTTAACCCATCATCCCACATAAATAATTCTGGATAGCATTAATAATGTAGATGTTTGGTGTTTGAAAGACGTATGTTGCGAACTAAAAAATCTTGAGTAGATTAACATAAATAAGATGTTCATAAAAGGGAATTTTTTGTTTCTTTTCAGACAAAATAGGAATTTCTTGTGTTTTATAAATAAAAAGGATTCTGTTTGCCAGAAGTAGTCTTATGTAAGTAGGTATATTCTCTGTACAGAATCAAATATATTTTTTGTTTTTAAGTTTCACCATTATGAGGAAATAGTTTCTTCCCATCTTTCCAGTTTATGTAGTGTTATATCATACAACTCTAGGCATGTCAATTAATGTATCTTTGCTCTGTGCGTACATTTGTAGATGCAGTTCTGTTTACACACACAATGAAATGAAGAAGCGATAGATGTATACAAGTAGCATCAGTGCTGTGATGAAGTGCTCTTAAAATAAGTATGCACAAGTAGAAGTGTCTGGAGATATAAAATATTCAGAGAGTTGAATTAATGACCGGGAAAGATGGTTTGATGTTTTGAAAGCTTCTTTTTAAAAAATTAATCAATTATGGATTAATATAAAGCTCTTTGATTAGGTGGTGGCAGCGGGTGTTGTCTCTGCCATGGTAAGAGAGATAGTTGGCATGAGGCAGCTGTGAGCTGTCACTGGGACCCAAGGGCAGCATGGTTGGGACAGCTTAGCCCAGGGCTGGGGCGTGGGGCATGGGCCCTGCATCTCCCCAGGGTTGATGGTCAGTTGGAGGCGTGCTGCAGCCTGAGACCAGGGTGCAGGCAGCCCTGACATGGCAGATGGTGGAATTTCTTTGGGCTAGCTGTAAGGAGGTGTTTTCCCACTAGCCTAAAGCTAGTGAAGCTGCTGGCTCCTCCTTTGCAGTGACTTCTGAAATGCACTGTGTGCCTAAGGATAGAATTGTGTGTCATGATTTAAACGTGGCTTCTATTAGGCAGATTTTTTAAAAATAGATTTTGGAGGAAGCAAAAATCATTAACTGTAAAAAATGATCCGTAGTACAAGTCTTTCCAACATTCATTTCAGAATGCTTTTTAAGGACTGTGCAACTTCAGATGAAACCCTCTCTCTCCCCAGGTTCATTGTGTAATACTTCCTTAGCCAAAGGAAAGTTTCCGTGTGTTTCTGTGTGTGTGTGTATATATAGCTGGTTAATGGGCTGTATAAATAAGGATTGCGCTTCTTGTCTAAATGATCTGTCTTCCTGATACTGCTGTGGAGTGTATGCGTTGTCATCAGAGCTGACTTCTGGAGGATGGATGCTCATTTTGGTTAAGTCTCAGCTGCTTCTATTTCTTTTTTTTTTACATTTTTTTCTTCTCGTGACAGAATTCAAGTCACACGATTTTAGTCAAGAAATCACAAAGTCAGTGTTAATATGGGTTTCTCTCACAGGAATCTGAAAATTATTTCCCTTTTCTTTGGTTTCTGTGTTTAAGACCAGACCTAGAGAATGAGCTAAATACATGACTAAGGATCACAGAGCTCTGCTAATGCAGAGCTTAAAGCACTTCTAAGGCCTGACCACTTAAAGCATCTCTAAAGTTCTGATCTTTCTGGGATGTGTATTTAAAATTAAAGTGTGATTTTTCCGGATTGGTTTTTTAAGCCTAAAAAGTCATTGTTTGTTTAGTTTTGATTTCCTCCACAGGAGCTGCCATTTTATTGATGGTATTTAGCAGAGGGCCCAGTTTAAAGCAGAGTGCTGAGAAGTTGTTTATTAAGATAACACTGGAAATCAGAATATTTCCAAGCTATGAAACATCCTACTAAGTTTATTTTCTAATTAAATGTTTAAAGATTTCTTCATTAACCAAAATAGGTATAACATTTACCTCTCAAGACTTTAGTCTTTCAGCTTTTTAATAAGACTATGCACATGCCAGTGTGCAGACAATGTTCAAAGTTAGCAGGGTGGTTTTGATCAACACATCTTCAAATCGGTGTTTTTTGGCACTGGCTTTTGTATGACATGATAGTATCAGTGAATAATCTGAAGAAATATCTTTGAAGTATGTCTGTATCAACTCCTTTTATTTGGGTAGCAGCTACTCAGCCTAGTGAAGAAACAGATTTTAAGACTCACCTTTCTCACCTCTAACACATACCATGACATTTCTTTGTTAGTTTGTTGCAGGGACTGCCCAGATGCTTCTCCAGCCTTTTCACTGGGCTGCCAAGAAAGCTTTTTAAATGTGTATTGACTGTTAGGCAGATCAGATATATTGAAATGTGTTCAGTATTCTGTAGTGGATATGTATTGTCCTGCTGGTCTTAGTCTAAGCTGTTCTGTAGAATGGTGGCATGTAATTGTCCTTCAGAACTGTGGTCTTGGTGTCAAGAGTCAGGTATGTAAAATTCAGGACAGAGCAGGGATGATGGAGAGTCAGACCCTGAGGTTTTCCAGCAGTACTAGTCACATTCCATAATATGTTACTCAAATATAATGTATAGAATTATACAGTTGATGGCAATTGTAAAAATCAGGTAGTATGATTTAATTATTTCCTAACTATTTTGACAATAGTGAATAGAGGGGAAAAAAAAAAGAAGCCTTGTATAATAATTGCATTTATGTTATTCAAGCTGTGTTTTGGTTAACTTCTATAAAAACATGAGTATTTGCTGAAGAGAAAAGTAAGTGGGAAACTTGGCACAAAACAAGAATGCTGTATGCTTCTTGGTTATTCATTTTCAAGATTAAGTCTGTAGTTCTGCTTTAGGAGGGAGATGTGGGGAAAATAGGATGTAGGGAAATGATGGAAATTTTAGAGGTATCTTCAGGACATGGACACTGGAGAGCAATCTTATGATTATTCCCTGAGATTTTTGATACTTTATGATTTCTTAAAATTGACATTATAGGGTGTGTAATGCTTTCAGTCAGTCTAGTAAAAATATTTCTCAGTTTAGGAAAGAGAAAGCTCTCTTCAAGTATTGGGTTTCTTTGGCTCATTTCCTAGCTGCTAAATGCTTCCTCTCAGGGTACAACCTTTCAAAGGTTCTCAGCAAAGGAAGTACTAATAAGCCATGAGACTGGTGCTGCCAGTCTAATGTAATTCCCTTTGTAGTGAAGGCAGAACAGAATCAGAAAACTGCAGCCAATTCCCCATGTGACAGAGAGAATGCCTATACCCTAGCTGCAGTGAAATGGGAAAAAGATATTGCAGAGAATGGAATTAACTGATTATCTGACAGAAGTACTGTATCTTACTGATATTCCATTATATGCAAGTGCATGGAAGATTGATCTCAGTGGAGGGACCAGGCACAGTGCATTTTCCCTAGACATGCAAAGGAAGTTCACTGCATGTGGCTAATAAAGACAGAAGGTGCATGTATGGGTGAAGAGCATTCTGCACACACAGACACAGAATCATCGAATCATAGAAATGTCTGGGTTGGAAGGGACCTCTAGAGGACATCTAGTCCAAACCCCCTGCTGAGAGCAGGGACATCCTCAACTAGAGCAGGTTGCCCAGAGCCTCAACAAGCCTCACCTTGAATGTCTCCAGGGAAGGGGCCTCAACTGCCTCCCTGGGCAACCTGTTCCAGTGCTCCACTACTCTTGTGGTAAAGAAATTCTTCCTTACATCCAATCTAAATCTACTCTTTTCTAATTTAAAAACCTTGCCCCTCATCCTTTCACTACAGGCCTTTGTAAACAGACCCTCTCCAATCTTTTTATAAGTCTCTTTCAGGGGGCTTTTCAGTACCCTTTCAGGTACTGGAAGGTGGCTATTAGGTCTCCCTGAAGCCTTCTCCAGGCTGAACAATCACAGCTTCCTTAGCCTGTCCTCATAGGAGAAGTGCTTCAGCCCTCTCATCATCCTTGTGGCCCTCCTCTGGACCCCTTTCATCAGGTCCGTGTCCTTCCTGTGCTGAAGGCTCCAGAGCTGGACGCAGTATTCCAGGTGAGGTCTCACCAGAGCAGAGTAGAGTGGCAGAATCACCTCTCTCTATCTGCTGGCCACACTTCTTTTGATGCACCCCAGGATGCAATTGGCCTTTTGGGCTACAAGCACACACTGGCTG
>JANIJG010024072.1:118701-129084 GCA_024611175.1 Megaceryle torquata | reverse complement strand
GCCAGCAGATCAAGAGAGGTGATTCTGCCACTCTGCTCTGGTGAGACCTCACCTGGAATACTGCATCCAGCTCTGGAACCCTCAGCCCAGGAAGGACATGGACCTGATAGAGGGCGTCCAGAAGAGGGCCGCAAGGATGATCAGGGGGTGGGAGCACTTCTCCTACAAGGACAGGCTAAGGGAGCTGGGACTGTTCAGTCTGGAGAAGAGAAGGCTACGGGGGGACCTTATAGTGACCTTCCAGTACCTGAAAGGGGCCTACATGAAGGTGGGGGAAGGTCTGTTCAAAAGGCTTTGTAATGATAGGACGAGGAACAATGTTTTTAAGCTAGGAAAGAATAGATTTAGACTGCATATTAGAAAAAAGTTCTTTAATTTGAGGTTGCTAGTCCACTGGAATGAGCTGCCCAGAGAAGTGGTGGAGCCCCCATCTCTGGTGTCATTCAAGGTCAGGCTTGATGGGGCTCTGGGCAACCTGCCTTAGTTAGAGATGTCCCTACTTGTGTAGGGAGGTTGGACCAGATGAACTCTAGAGGCCTAAAACTTTCTATGATTTTATGATTTTAAGTGTTTAAAGATCCTGCCATGCCCTTCCCTGAAAGTACTTCCATAATATTGTCCATCATGTCTGTAAGTGGAGGAGGCATCCTCTAGTTTTATGTTTTGTTCTGTTTTGTCTTTTTTTTTTGTGTGTGTGTGTCTGTGTGCATGGGAAGGGTGTTTGATTTTTACCCCTTGAAAAAGTGACATTCTAAAATGGCTTAATGGACTTCAGCCACGTCTCTCTCGTAACTATTAAAATGTGAGAAATGCCATAAGTTCTGTATTCAAGGTTCCCATAGGAAACATATGTGATGCTATACTCCAAATTTTACAGGTGAAAAGGAAGACACCATATATATGGAACTAAGAATTTCTTGTCAGTCCAGATAATGTTTTAATAATACTAATACTTCAAATCACTAATCTTGTTAAAATAATAGGTATAGTCCAAATTAATGCATGAGAACCTATGTAGTACAGATAATAGTATTACACAGAAAACACCAACACAAAAATGTGCTTCTTTTCTCTGTTGCTGTGCTCGCCTGAGTGTTCCTCAAGGTTCTACCACTGGCAGCTTTATTTTTTTTCTGGACAGAATGGGTGCAGGCAGGTTATGACAAACTGTAAATACCTGGAGGTATTCACTAGGAGGAGCTGATGTTCATGAGGAGGGTTTCTCCCCCTTGTTTGCTGGGTGGAAGCATGGTGTTGATGTTCTCTAATCTTGGGTGTTTTGGTCAGCATGGGTTAATTTTTTTTTTTTTTTTTCCCCAACTCAGTGTCACTCACTTGTTTTTTTCATTGATCCACGAATACTCTGTTTTTCAACCCTCTTGGTTGTCTTTATTGTTCTTTTTTCCTGAATCGTAAGGTTGCAGTTCTGCAGTGACTGCTGATTGAGCACTGTCACTCCTGTGTACAGTGGGGGACCTCTGGTATCATCCTGTTTGCACTCTCCCATACAACATAGGCACTTTCATCCTCATAGGATACTTACTTATTATTACTATAAACTAAAGCTGAATAAAATGACCTTAAGCAGTAGTTATGTTGACTGCTTGACACTTGCTTTCAGAACTAAGGCTAAATCGGCTCAGGGAGGGCCAAGACAAATCCAAGTCCAAATTAATGAAGTAAATATTTAAACATTTTGTCTGGAGAGGTTTTTTTTTGGCCTTTTTTTTTTTTTTTTTTTTTTTTTTTTTTTAACTGTTCTAAGGACACTGAAGTAATTGGAATCTTGACTGCTTTCATTCCATGTGAAAACGCCTAAATACATGATTACTTGAGTTTCCTTTATATGCAAGTGACATATAGAAAGAACTACTCTATCCTTTTCCTGTTTTTGCATAGAGTCATGACTTACCTTTGATATAATATAGGTTTTTTTCTATCTTACAAAAGCAAGTTTTAATAAATAAAACTTTCATCCTAGTAATTTCCCAAGTGAGGATGGGAGCTCTTCTATTAAAATCCAGAGTTGAGCACTTTGACACATGGCTTTGGGCCATGGAATTTGTGCTTCTTGAAAATATCAATGTTTCTTTCATTCTTCCCATCCTGTCATTTAAATTAAATGAGAGAAAATCAACAGTTTTATTGCACAGACTATTTTTTTCATTTGCAGAACAGAAGTAAGTTCATATTAGTTAGGGCTTCCCTTGGTATGTTTAAAATCGGTTTCTGTACTTTGGGTAATAACACCAAAGAAATTGCTTTGTCAGTGGAATATAGTTAAGGTCATTACTGAAATGAGCTCTGGAAATCTTTCTGAGTTCCAGTCATATGATTATCTGCTCCACATATTATAAAAGCTTATCTTTCATCTTACAAAGAAGCATCCCTCCAGTTTCTTCCCCTTTATGTGACACTGTGTTCAGGTGATTAAACATATGGTGTGGTTGAGCCAACTTTTGGACCATCTCTTCTTCTAGCCCTACAAACTGTTCAAGCACCTGTGAATGATTTGAAGTAAAAAACCAACCAACCAACCAACCAAAAAGCAAGTAAAAAAAACCCAGCAAAAATAATCAACCAAAAATCCACCAATCTGAACTTAGAGAAGTAGAAACCATCATGAGTCATGTAGGCATCAGAGCCCTTTCTTAAACCTTTCATTAGAATTTTCTAAGTTGTGTCTTTCTACCACAGAAGTATTAAAAATTACTCACCTATCTATGTGTTAAATATTGTAGAGAAAGTATCAATAGACATGGTGTTACTTCTGCTCTGCAAGTAAGAGTCCACACAATCCAAAAGCTGACTGTTCTACTGCCCTTTTTTCAGTGATGTGCCATTAAGGAAGTAGAAATACTTTAGAGTTGTCTGGGAGCCAAACCTCCATTGAGTGAGACCACCAATGAAATAATCCTTATGTTTCTTTTTAAGTCAATAGCAAAGTTTCCATTGACTTAAACTGAAATATAACTGAGCCCCGAAGTCTAATTCTAAGAAGTGGGTAAATGTGTTAGAGGCACCTTTTAGAGAAATTTTATTCTAGAGTATCTGGGCCTAATTTAGAAATCTGATTACTGAATTAATTATTTTTTTTACAAAAATTTACAATTATATTTGCAGAAGGAACAACTGCTTATTATCTTAAATAAATTAAAAGAAAAGAAGAAGAAAATGCAAAGCAAGTAGGGAGGTATTCAGGCACCCAAAAGCAGATTTCTACTTCAGTACGAGGTAATCCCACTATAGACTCCATTGACTGCAACTTGGGCCAGGATGTCAGTTGCCCGACTGTGCATCTGTTTGAGATGCTTTTTGGGACTTTTTGTTTGGGAACATCCTTGTGTATGGGACTCATGATTTTAAGGTGCAAATTAAGGAGATATTATTTTGTTTGTTTATACTTTCACCAATCTCAAAAAAACACCTGTTTTAAATGACTGTTGTCTCCGAAGGATCTAATGTCGACTTTCCCATATTGCCAGATCTAGAAACAGAAAATTTCTTATTAATCCTCTGGACTTAATCATTTCAGCTAATGAATAAGGAAGAAGTAAACTAAATAGAGCAGTATTGGCTTGCCATAGTGGAAGTCTGCTAATGCATTTAATATTTTCCAAATAGAGAAGAAGAAAATTAAACAGTAGAACTGTATATTTACAAGATTCTGAAAGTGCTAAAAATGAATACATGACAAAACTTGTCTGACACTGTACTTTAAATTTCTTTCTTTTTTTCCTAGAGTGGCATTTGTGTTGTCATCTTCTATTCCCTTTTTGTCTTCAGCACCTGCAAAGATTTAAGCTGGAAATTTTATCTTTTGTCTCTCATCTCTTGTCACTGTAAATGTTGTGTGAATCCATCTTTGCTCTTCTTAAAAATAAAATGCAAATCATATCCTTGCCAGAGTTAAACACTTACCTAAGTGAAATCAAAATAAATACTTGAAGGCTAAAACTGAGATTCACTTTCTATTTGAGAAAATCACAGAATGTTACGTGACTTTTTGGGCTGTAAAAATGTATACAAAAATGTCAGAATTTCAGCTCAAAGAAATACCTTTTTTCTGAATTAATCTTTTTAGATGCTTTTTGTAGCGGTCATTTCAGGTCACAGAAGTCAGAATAATTGAACAGCATATACATAGGATTTTTTTTTTTTTTATGGTAACATGTTGGAATTTGTAGGAGTTGCATATCTGTGATTTAAGGTGAAAGGTCAAAACCATTGGAAAAGGCCAACAGAGGCAGGGTGAGCTCTGCGAGGAGTATGTGAAGTTTGCCCATGATGGCAGTCACAGTAGCAGAGTTGACAAGAGGATGGTGGCCTCAATGCCTCGCCGCTGCTGAAGAGCACGCACAAGGAGAAGCGCAAGAGCTATTCATAGCATCGGCAGCAATGACACCACGAGAAATAAACAAGAGTGTTCCACTTCAGTCAAGAATTCAAAAGCCTTTTCATGAACTTAATTAAGAAACTTTTCTGACAGCAGGGACATACTAATTGTCTACTGCATCCTCACAGAAGGAAATCAAAGGAGCTCTGCTAAAATGCAGTATTTGCAAGCAATCAACTTTCCTACCTGCCAATATCTAAAAGCTAAAAATAGGAAGTAGAGTGAAGAAGGGATTTCAGAATTGTTTCTAAGGAATTACCCTTACTGAAGACTTAGGGATTTAGCTAAGGGACGTTAGTAGAAGAGAATAAGGATACAACGTTCAGAAGCCTTTTGTTGCAATTAATGGATTATTTTTTTGGTGAAAATATGGTAAGGTTTAGGTTTTTTAGTTCTACTGTGATTCACATTACCTAGAGGTTTTGACAGCAGGGTAGAGAATGGTTACATTAGAATAGTGAGAGCCTTCTTTCTTAAGGAAGGACAGCTGCCATTTTTTTTCTTGACAAGAAACTATTTTTTGTGAATTTGAAAAGTTTTGAGTAATACAAATGATCAAGGGGAAAGTGTACAACTCAATGGTGAAGAGAATATTTTTTTATTTTTCTGAAGAAATTTATTGCCATCTTTCATTGTGCTTAATATTAAATACTTATGTAGGACTCTTCATCCTGGCTGCCATAAAAATGCAAGGTAATTTTTGTACTTAAAAAGTCTCAAATATGCTTACTAAGAACTAAAGATTTTAAGTAATTCTTTGTAGACACTGCAAAGAAGAAAATGAGACAGTATTTTTATTATTTTTCAGAGATGAAAAGACTAATGTAATGCTTGGCTTATATTCAACATCATCCTGTCAAGTTTAATACCAGAATATCTTCCAGGGAAGATGATATTTTAAATGTCTAATCTACCTGAGTAACATGGGAATGATACAGTTCCAGTTGCCTTTATTTGTCTGTCTTTATTCCTTATAAACGCAGATACAAAATGTTTAGAATGATTAGTTCTGATTTACAGAGAGTTGGTAAAGGATAGCAGAGAAACACCAAAAAATATCCAGATCTTCAGCCAGTAAATTTGGCCAGGTATTTTATCTTCCCTAAGGAAGATAGTGGCCCATTTTCAGATGGACATCCTAGTACCGCTAATAGGTACAAAAAATGAGAGCATTAGCTAATTATTTTTGTTTGTACATGGAAAAAAATGGAGAAGTGCATTTGAATCCTCTGAAGACAAGAAGTCATTTCCCACTTTGATAATAACCAAAAGACAACTTAAGAGAACTCCTGCTTTGGACAAATATTTCAGACTAAGTAGGCCTTAGTTACTTGTTTAGAAGAAGGCTAAAAAACTTGTCTGCAGAAGTTCCTGGTTGACTGATGCTCTTTTTTTCTTCATTAAATTTGGGAAATTAGGAAAATTCTGTATATTCATGTGTCTTCTGACTTAAAGCCAGTATTCAAAAGGGTCACTTGGATGACCAAAAAGATTATTGGACCTGACGTTCATCTTTGGCACTTGTAATACAGCATTTGTAAAACAGGTTAAGTAAGGACACAATTCTTAGGGCATTATGTTTTAAACCTTGTTGAAAGGTCACAAAAGGTTCAGTTAAGAGCTACCGTAATGTTTCAGGAACAGGAGAAACTACTTTGCAGTGGAGGATTTAGAGATCTCAACCCATTTAGTTTATCACACAGGAGATGACCTGAGGTGACCTGATAATAAAGTGTGAACTCTTTCATATACACACATTGTCCACCACTAAAAGCTTTTTAATCTAGTGGTGAAAGGCAGAACACGCACTGAGAGATGGGAGTTGAAGTGACTGTCCTTGGAAGCAGGGCATCCATTTTTAATGGTGTGGGTTATTTACCTAGGAGGGTGTTGGTCTTCTCAGTATTCTCCAAACAAGACTTGCTTCTTATGTTAAAGTTAATGCGTTATACAGCATCAGCTCCTATCAACACAATGTTACCCAATTCCTGACCTCCAGGACTTAATATTCCTTTTTTTTTTTTTCTTTTTTACCCCCACCAAAGAGGGACAGAAGAGGCCATTTTCAAACCTATCTACTAGAACTAGAACTGAAGCTTTTGATGTCAGCATATTGCAAGGATGTTAGTGGGCTCGTACTGTACATTTTCTTAAGACAGGAGCAGGTTTCCTAAAAGAGCTAATTGACATGTTTTATGGTGTAGTAAAGACAATTTACCTAGACTTACTGCTTTAATATATTTCATTGGACGTGCTGATAATATTTCTGAAATAATGGTTACAACCAGTCCACGGTTTCTCATCAGTCATACATCCCACCAACGATAACTCCTTGGTAACCAACTAGGTACTGATGCAGAGTATGTAAAGCTATGCTTCCACATTCCTCCAGGCTAACATAATAATCTTTCCAGTCTCAAACGGTGTGTTGGTTTGGCTGAAGAACCTATATAAAACACCAAATTATCCCCCAGGTGACTTGACCTAACAAAATTACATAAAATCGGATACCTAGGGGATTTCAATTCAAACTGCCTATCTAGGGACACAATCATTTGAGTTCCTAACATTCTGCTTCCTTCCAATCTTCCTCGCATATATTTTGGTCTTCTAATGAAAGGTGACATAAATAAATTACAGTTGCAATAACAGTGAGCACAGGCAGATAATACAAAAAAAACCCCATCTCCTACAACTCAGTCCTCATCACAAAAGAAAAAAAAATCCTGTCTGTCCTTCAGTGTACCATATCCTAAGTCAAGTCCTCCTAAAGTATTAGAGGCAGCATTTCATATTAGTGCAATACTAATAGGATGTTTTTTCTCTCCTGCTTTTTGAATATAGACATAATATTGAACATACCAGGATATTATCTTGATAATCTTGTCAGGAAGAAAATGTGAGAGTTGCTGCTACCTGGAGGTGCTTACTCCTTGTCTGTTTTTGGGTAGGAAAACTACCTATCATCAAGCAAGCCAGATCACTTATGTGCTATCACTCAACATGAAAAATTTGTCTGGCAAATTGTACCTAACTTCCTACTTTTTGGGAAGCTGGCAGATATGAGGCCACGTTAGTGACATGGTTGGATGATGTCAGTGTTCTGAGCCCAATTTGCCTCTTTGCTGTTCTGGCTTTAGACCAAGGCATGGTGCAATGCACAGATGGCTTGGTAGGTGATTTTCTTTGAAGCTAGAAAAAGTCTCACTATTTGTACTGTTGGCCAGCTCCAGGAATTTTCTTTAAGCCTCAAGATTTTCACTTCTACTTCAGAAATGTACTGCTGGCTGTTCGGATTATAGTTAATGGAAAGACATTTTTAGTTGTTCCACTTGAATGGGGAGAGCTGATAAGAAATTGTCTTCTTATGTTTTGAAGGATCTCACTCTAGGTATCCATACAGCTTCTCTCTTTGCTTTCTGTTCAGTTTTTAGAGAATATTGTACAATGTGCTGGATAAAAATGTCACTTAAGCATTCTTGACACAGAGCTTTGGATTTTTATATCATGTACCCCAAGTAAAGGGAGGGAGTGCCTGTCAGAAAACATAGCACAGAACAAGACTACAAAGTAGTGGTCCCTTTCTACGACTGTTATGTGTGGTTGTGAAAAATCTGTGAATATGGCAAAAGGAGAAATCACTGATCATCAAAAACGTAAGAACTCTGATCAGAGGAAAAGAGGCTGCTGGCTCAAGCAATAAGAAATCCTGACGTAAAAGAATGGTATGCTTCCTTTACATCTGTCTCCATCTGTAAGTCCTTTTATAGGTTAGGAAAATACTGAGATAAGACAGGAACTAAATCCTTGCAGCTTTTGGCTCTCTAAAGGAAATACTTTTTTCCTAGAGGATAGGTAGAAGACTAAAACTATGGTTAGATCCAAGTATTCTGGAACAAACTGACTTAGTTACTTGACACTGGCATGTCAGATTTGTACCTGCAGCCTTCTGTGGCCCTGGACCAGATTTTCTGTAGGGTTGCCTTACTGCATATGATGTCTCACTGGCCTGTGGACTCCTGTAGTAGTCAAAAAAAATCAGGGAGCCCAAAGCTCTGTGAATGCAAGTTGCTAAATGGGCTGTTGTAAGAACCACTGTAGAATAGTAGAAAAGTGTTAACCAAGGAAAGCCTTTGGAGAAATGTCTTTCTGGAAGATTTATGGGTATTTCAGAGTAGCAGGCAGAATCATAAAACAGGTTAATAGACTTTGTGCAGTGTTTCCCAAAGGACACTCACTCCTGTTATTTAAGATATTATTGGTTTAAAACGAGCTCTAGGGGTTTTCTGTCAGTACTTAGATGGGAAATGGGTTGGCAGAAGCTTTTCTTCTCTTAAAATCATACCTATGACTAGTATGGCTCTTCAGGAGAGAACTCCAGTGGGTCTGCTAGATGTGATTAACGAGCACGCAGTTACTGAAATATCCTTTCTTGGTGTCCTTTTGCTGTGTTGTCTGTATGACAATTTTCCAATATGTGTTATTACAGGAATAAACTAATGTTTTGATATATTAGCAATACTGAACTGTATGGACTAAATTTCATTATGGGAATATCTTTTCTGAAGAGTTTGGGCATAAATAGTAAACTTGTGAATAAATTGAACTGTTGATAGAAAACAGGAAGGAAAGGAGAAGACAACTTGAAATTGGATGTCATGGTTTTCTGTAGGCCTTACCATGGAGGTTCAGATCAAATGAAAAATAGTTTATACTGATTTTAAGCTCATACATTTTACTCAACAGTTTCATCAGATAAGAGAGTTTTGCAGAAAAAATCTTTGTTAACACTGATATAATTCTTAGCATATACAGTCTCAGTGAGCATCAAGAAGTAAGGATGCTCACCACAAAAGAGACTCCATTTTTCTACTGAGAATAATTTAAAGCTCAAGACAATTTTCTTACAGCAGCCATGAACAGTGATATTTTTGGGAAAAAAATAGGTAATAAAAATGTAGAGAATGTGCTATGGGTTTTTTTTCACAAATAGTATTCCTGAGAGCATTTAACTTTAGTAGAAAGTACATGAAAAGAAGGCATTATAGTAAATCACAAATATAAAAAGCCTTGAAATTTTTAATTTTACCATGTGCCGTGCTTAAAGCATAAAATAAAACCAGTTAATGTTCTCCTTTTCTAATTTTCTAATTCACTAAAATGCCATATGCTTTTCATTTGTATTTACTTTGGCATCCAGAAGAATGAAGACAATTAAATAATGCTGGAGACAGGTTTAATCATTATGTTGCGTTCATGCACTTTGATGGTATATTTAAAATAGATGTGTGAGCCTTTTTTGTTCCTTGTAATATGGAAATTATAAAGGAAGGTGAACAGGATGATAAATTAGAGATGCTCTCAGCGAGGCTGTTAAATTATTTTTAGTAGAAGACATACTGTACACACTGAGCCTCAGCTGAATATAATTAATTTGAAACGTTATCACTGTTGTGCTTGCAGTCCTATTGTAATCTTTTCTTCAGTTCTGCATCTTGCTGGCTCCTATCACACCCCTCACTGTGAGATCTTTTCCTGTTTTGCACGTGTCCTGTTTGTTACCACCATATGGTAGTTAGAATTTCAGTAGCTTTGCTCTGTTTACAGACCACTGTGCTTTGTCATATTTTTGCTGCTCACCCTGTATTGCCATCTGATACCTATCATCTGTTTAACACGTTGGATGCCAAAAATACCCAGATTTTCTTTCTTTCTTTTTTTTTTTTTTCCCCCCAAATACATGTGTGAGAAAGACTGTTTCAGAAAGCTGTTTTAATAAACATTGCTCCAAAGTAATTTCCTGTTATGTTGAGCCAATACCCACACCTCTCAACTTTCCAAACTTTCTAACAGATGCCAGCTGATTGAATGGATATACTGCAGTACTGCAGCACTGGGGACTTTTTTATTATTTTTTATTTTTTAATTTATTTTTTATTTTTTTAGTTTGGTTTGTTTTTTTTTTTTGTTTGTGTGCACTGCATTGT
>JANIJG010024072.1:96020-113730 GCA_024611175.1 Megaceryle torquata | reverse complement strand
CTTTCCCTTTCCCTTTCCCTTTCCCTTTCCCTTTCCCTTTCCCTTTCCCTTTCCCTTCCCTCCCCTTTCCTCCCCTTTCCTCCCCTTTCCCCTTTCCCCTTTCCTTTCCCCTTTCCTTCCCCTTCCCCTTCCCCCTCCCCTCTTCTCTTCTTGGGGCTGCTGAGAGAAGTCTAGAAGTATTAGTCAGGGGGTAGATGTCTTCTCTCTGCATGATAGCACTTCATGTAGCTTTGTATGCTAGCAAGGTACTGAACTGACTGTGTTAGGGCACAGGAATCTGCTTGCCTGGGAAGCTGGCAGTAGTGGGATGAGAGAAGAGTCTAACCTGTGGGACTGAGGATGAGTAAGTGAGGTTCAAACAATATCTGGAAGGACAAATGCTATACTTAAAATAGGATGGTAAAAGAAGTAGAAGAGTTGAATATTTAGCAAAGACAGTGTGGTTTCTGCTGTGCAGTACTGAGTCAGTTGCTTGCCCTAAGGCACAGAGGCAGTCTGCATGTTAGAAGCATGCTGGACTCTTGTTCCAGAAGTCCAAAAAGAATTTGGGTTGTACCACAACTTGTCATTTCCTTCTTTTCAGAAAAGGTTTTGTTGAATTTGACATTCAGATATGAATGAAGGAGCCATTGAGTTCTATGGTTGTTGCTTACAGTTCTTAAAACAGCTGTTCCAATGGCCTTAGGGACAAATTGTTATGAATATTATTCTGATGTGGAATTTTGTGCAAACTCACTCACCTGATGAGACTTCAGTGACTTGCGTCAATGAATTTGGGCAGTGTAGTTATTTGTGGTCAGTGTAATTGTTTGTAGGCAGTATAATTACAAGTTTTGCTTGGATAGTACTGAAAAAATGTTAGATTAGTGGAGCTACAACATTTTCCTGTCTGTGGAAGATGGTGGCCGCCATTTCCCAGTCATCATCCTATTTGTACTCTTTTAAGTCATTAACATTTTCAAAGTCACTAATACTGTCTCTTTTGCTTGTAGTTACATCACAAGTTTACTTGAGGGTCTATATATGAAACCTTGTCTCATTGCTGGTCTAAAATGCTGGACTTTTGTTGCTGTGCCTTCTTGTGACAAGGCTGTCATTCTATACAACAGTTAGCTGGAGCCTCTTCCACCCTGGTATAGTCTCCATGACTTACAATTCCCTCTCCACTTTGGAGGGATGGATCATACCTCTCATCTGTCTTTTCTTGTATTCTGGATATATGTTGCCCTTTCAGTGTTTTCCATGCTTGTGCTGTGACCTAGAGGTCTTCCTTCCTCCTTGAGTTGTGCAAGTCAGCTGAGACATCATAAATATGGCTCATGCCCTGCCCTAGAAGAGTGTGTTTTGAGATGCCAGCTCATAAGAGAATTGGGTGGAAGGGCATTTACCTCCTTAAAAAGGCCAGAGCAAGTGCTCTAGCTCTTGAGATACAGTTGGAGTGGAGCAGTACTGGGTGCAAAGGTGTTGTCTCCCTCTTCTCATGGTCTTGTTTAAATTTTTCTTTTTGCCTGTTAAAACCTTCAAATTCCAAATAATTCTTCAGTCTTGGATGATTTAGTAATGGTATTGGTTTTCATATTTTTATGAACTCAGAACAGAAAAAAGAAAGAAAAAAACCCCAGTTGATTTAAATCATTTGCATTTTTTCATAAAAGACATGACATCAGAATGTATGTTTTTAAACAAAGAAGGGATAATAATAAATTATTTTTCTGCAGAAGGCATTGATTCCTTCAGTACTAAATATATCTCAGTGTGAAAATGCTTTTTAATACAAGACATACAGTTTCTTTCTGAATTCCTCAGCTATGCCTTTTTTAGTACTGTTATGTGTTGTTTGCTTAGTTATCTGGTTTCTCTTCTATACCTCAGAAAGGGTAACGGTCATTTGGGAGGAACTGTGGGAAGCTGGAACGTAAATTCCTTATTGTAGATATTGCACATTTCTGACTCACAGTTCTTCAGTTGTGTAAGGAGGAAATCTGCTTGTGGGCTGTGATAATTTAAAAAAACCCAACAAATAGAAGTATACAAAAATAAAGTTTTCCAGTAACCTACATTAGGAAACTTCCAGGAAGCTGAAAAATTACATTTTATGCAAGGTATTTAATAAGCTCATTTATATGCTTGCAGAAAACTTGCCCTTAGTAAACTGTTAGTTTGAAAATGACTGTTACTGCTGGTGAAAAGGCACCAGATAAGAGCCCCATGAATAAAGCCACAGTCCAGGCCACTTTGCTGGCGTGCCCCTGCTCCAATATGCTGGGGGGGGGGACACTTTCTAACCAAGATGTGGGACTTTTTGCCTCAGCCTTGTTTGAATGCTGCCAGGTAGTATGCACTTGATAAGAGATTATACAAGGCAATTGGAATTAAAGCAATTTATATAGAGGGCAAAGGTATCTGTTACATGTAAACAACTTTTAATTCCAGTGGTGGTGGCCAGGTCTTAACTCCTGTGATGTCTGTAAATGAAACATTTGTCTCACCCAAGTCTGAACTTTATCATGAGTCTCATAATGAAATGCTTTATGGTTATGCTGCTCCTGGTTCCTAGCATTATGGACATGGAGGAAAATACCAACATTCATTAAAATGCTTTGTCTCTCGTGGATGTGAAGAAATGTATGAATATATTGCCTAAGGGTGGGAAACCAAAAAAGTAAATGACTAGAATCATAAAATGATTAAATAAAAAACTAACTTCATGAATTTCTGAATCATGTTGGGAGATTTGTATTACCATATTGCCTAGAAGCACTTGTCATGGACTATAACCCTTCTGAGTGAGGGTTTTTACAGATGCAGAAAAAAAGACAGTCATTGCCACAGGGGCAGCCTGCATTGTAAGTATTAAGCAAATAATAAAATAATAAGAGTAGGCAGGGGAACCTGTATTGTCTGGCCTGATAAGTAAAAGCTTTAACATACCAGTAACCTAATTTTTGTCTAGGTCTTCGCAGGCATGAGGGTAGAGGAGAAACTGAAGGAGGATAATGGGGTGGTGATGTTGCTAATACTCCCATGTTAAGGACAACAAAGGGAAACCAGAAAGATTCTTGCTTAGAAGTTTAACTCAATCAGAAGCATCTCAGTACTGAATGAGAAATGATAGGCAAGGTGGCAATAGGCTATGAAAGACTTTGAAGGTGAAGATAAGCTATTTATGCTTTATAGAGTAGAAAAGGGTGCTCATCAGAGGACTAGAAAGAAAGAGTTAAAATAAATTAGATTTGTTGCAGGATTGTGATTAGACTATCAGCAGGGCAGTCTTGCACTGGCAAGAAAAAGAATGGAGGGGTGAGACAACAATAACCAAATGTTTAAGCTTGAAGGATATGAAATTAGCTAAATTGGTGGGATGTGTGTGTGTTTTGTTTTGTTTTTTTAATTTGCAAAATTAATCTTTGAGGTTTATATAGCATTTTGAGGTGAAGGTCTAAATAGTTGTGAGTCCAGTACATCACAGTAGTTCTTTGTCTTAAGTGGCAAGCAAAATGGACGTGGTGGTTAAGGTTTGCTGGGGGTACAAGGAGTTCTCTATTTCTGTTTATAGAGTTGGATGTACGGGTCACCTGTGATGAGAGTTGGTAATGTATGCTAAACACTTCAGTTTGGAAGGACAAGACAAGTATAAGGTAGAGAAACACACCTGTGAGTTACAAACATGGTAAAATTTGTGTTTGCACCAATAAAACAGATAGGAAGATGAGATCTTGACATGTGGAGGAGAAAGGGTTGATATCCAGCAAGGTTCACATGATTGCTGGCGAGTTGAAAACTGTAACGGGTGCCAGGTGAAGACCAAGTTGACAGAATAATAGACTTGATCCATAGTTGCGTGAATCAACAGGGGAGAGCAAAGATACCTTCAGGCCAGGTTATATCTGAAGTTTTGAGAATATTTGGGGTTTTTTATTATAGGTTATGGAACATGTTATGCTATATGTAATATATAATAATTATTGTGATATATTTATTTAAAAATTGTGTTGGAGGGACAGACAAGACCTACAGGAAATGTGAATAGGGAAGGGTCAAAGAGGTGGTAAGTAAAGTCACTGAAAACAGAGAAATTGGACATGAGATAACACCAAAGGGACTAAAAGCAGCCAGTTTGCGGAGGAGAAAACCCAGCAGCCTTCAGTATGGAAGACATTAACTGAGTAAAACAGTCCAGCAATAGCAATAATAAAGAAATACAAATGTAACATCCAACTTCACTCAGAAGTACAGTGTTTTGCAGTTCTGCCACTCTTCTCTGGTGAGACCTCACCTGCAGTACTGTGTCCAGCTCTGGAGCCCTCAACACAAGAAGGGCATGGACCTGATGGAGCAAGTACAGAGGAGGATCACAAAAATAATGAGAGGACTGGAACACCTCTCCTACCAGGACAGGCTGAGGGAGTTGGGGTTGTTCACCCTGATGAAGAGGTAGCTCCAGGGTGACCTTAGTCTTCCAGTACCCTAAGGGGGGCTACAAGAAAGCTGGAGAGGGACTGTTTACAAGGGCATGTACCAAGAGGATGTGGGACAATGGTTTTAAACTAGAGAAGGGTAGTTTTAGACTGGATGTTAGGAAGAAGTTCTTTGAGAGTGGTGGAGCACTGGAACAGGTTCCCCAGGGAGGTGGTGGAGGCCCCATCCCTGGAGACGTTCAAGGTGAGGCTTGATGAGTCTCTGAGCAACCTGATCTAGTTGAGGATGTCCCTCCTCACTTCAGGGACATTGGAGTAGATGACCTTTGGAGGTCCCTTCTAACCCAGGGCATTTTATGATTCTGTGATTCAGCAGTTACTTGATCTCGACAAAACAGCCAAACCAGGTATCATCCCTGCTAAAAAGCAGCACACCTCAAACATTCAAAAATATCCTGGACTTCAAAACTGCTAACACCATAATATTGCTATACCAAGCTTTTGGGAACTGGAAGAGTTAGATATGTTTATTTACTCTTCAACCTTAATTTGTCCTACTTGTGCAGATACCTACTCTGTATACATTTTAATAACAGCTTTCGATGTGATGTGATGATTCATGAAGTAACCAGCAAATATATCTAGGCTTCTTCAATGAACTTAAGCTTTTCTTCTTGTCAATGCATGCTAGGTTCCCCCTGAGCTCTCTGTTTCCTTTTATTCAGACAAAACTGTTCCATAGCATCTTGCTAAGTTTGCCCTTCTTTGTGTTGTTGGCATGTATTCTGAAAACCCATCACAAGTTGACAACGTTTCCCAGTGAGGTTGTTGGTGGGGCTAAGACAAAAGGTGGGTGCCATGCTGCTTACTTGGGGAACACCTGTGTGAGATGAGTACCAGCAGCTCTTCCAGGCTTTACAGAGCTGCTGAACAGTGGTTTTCAGACCACAGCTCCAATGTAGCTGCTGCAAGTTTGTC
Source organism: Megaceryle torquata (assembly GCA_024611175.1). Lineage (NCBI taxonomy): Eukaryota > Metazoa > Chordata > Aves > Coraciiformes > Cerylidae > Megaceryle > Megaceryle torquata. Next base: position 108,334 of record JANIJG010024072.1, on the reverse strand, counting down.
TACAGCATTTTAGACTTAGCCATTGCCTTCATGGGCACTTTAAATATCCAGAAGTGCTAGAAGTCTGACTAGTTTGTCCAAATATGTTACCCTACCATCAGGCTAAAGAAGTGGTTTTTGTATCTAGAGCATTTTCTACATCTTTTGTACATCTACAGCAGAAGAAAATTTGTGGAAACAAATCTGCATTTGCATTCTTGATATTTTTTGTTGTTGTTGTTTGTTTGATTTACCATAAAGAATGCTAAGAACAGAACTTGGTATAAGTCTCACTTATTTTATGAAAGCAATTGTCCTAAGATCTCTGTGATTGTTTGTGTGGCATGGGTGAACAGGGCAGAGTTGGGGCATTTACAAAGCTTTTTTTTTTTCATATGTGCAATAGCCCCTTCTGGATAATTACTTAAGGATATGTCACTTAGAAGGTGGCACTTTTTCCCCTAACATGAACTCATGACAGGGCCCAATATTTTTATAATGCTAAATCAGGTGTTTAAGATGCCAAGATGGAATCGTTTGAGTGGAACAGGGAGAGTGAACACACAATCTGTGGTGCCATCTGCTGGATTTTTAAGGAAGTTAAAAAAAAAAGTTTCACACTACATTTAAAAAGAATTGAAAAAGCAACCGTGCATAAAAGTGACCCAAATCTTTGGCATTTTTAGAAAATCTGTGCAGACAGAGAATAAATATGCAAGTGCACCATTTTGTCAGTTTTTAATTTTCAGTGTATATGTGCAAATATTTTGGATAGGTATACACTATAGGCATTTAGAAGTAAACCAGCAAAAAAAGCAGTTAACAGCCTGTTAATAAAAAAAATACTTTCTTGGATTGTAATTTTAATATCTGCTTAGTGGAGATGATTGCAGAGTATAAATATACCTCCTGGGCCAGCTCAAAAGGACACAAAAGCATAAATTATAACTTCTGTGTGGTTTGACACACCCTTTCTGATCAGTCAATATTGTAGATTACCTCAATGTCCATTTTCTGTTCTCCTAATGGTACCAGTGAGTCATCTGAAAAGTTTAAGGTATGTAAGATGCATGACATGAGCATCTTCCAAGGTTTACAGGTTTTAATAAGTACATGAAGACATGAGTAGAGCTTTGCAGAATTACTTGTCAGCATTTTTTTAACTGGTTTATACTGTAAAAGTAAAATACTGAATATTCAAATGAAAATGTGATACATGTATGACACAACTAAAGCAGGTGTGTTTTGTTTTTGGTTTTTGTGTGTGTGAAATGCCTTTGAATAAAACGTGGAGAGGAACCCACCATTTTTTCTTGGGGGAAAAACCCTAGAAATCTCAACATATGTTGATATATATATATATATATATAGTTTAAAAGTGAATGGGTCAGTTCTTTCACTGTACATGAAAATGATAGATTGGTTTTTTTTGTCTTGCCCTACAAGCAGTGGTGCCAGCCTCTCATTTATGTGTGGTAAAGTCCTGAGGCTGATGTGCCTCTCCAAGCAGCTCAGTCTCTTCTGAATTTTAGCAACAGATGATAGTTATTTATTTTCAGTCTACTGAGATCTGATGTGCCCGAAGTTTCAGTCACACAAGTACATGCTACCTGTGCGAATGTGAAATAGCAGGGAGCCTCACCAGCAGAGACAGTTTATGTGGATGCAGCTGTTTTGTTGGGTGGCGTAGAGGTCTTTCCTTGTCTGCTAAGTAAGTGCTACGTAATAAAATGTGGAGCAGTATTGAAGTCTTGGACCATCCGATGATGCTGATGGTGATATAAATAGTTACAAAGGCATAGGCACTTCTGTGTTTCCTGCAAAGTATGAAGTTTCACACAGAAATGTTACAAAGAGATGCTCTTGGAGGTACTCAAATTTTTATTGCATTGAGACACTGTGTTAAAAAAGGTAGATCTATTAAGCAGAAATGTGGCTATAGTGGTACAGTAAAAAATGACTACTTCAGCAATACTAAAGTGTAAACATATAATTATTTTAAATATTAAATATGTAAAATATGGCAAGTATGTAAGCTTAATGAGAATTTTAATGTTTTCTGACATATACACCTGTAGGGATATTTTTCTAATTAGTTCAAAATTTATATAATAGTTTTTACTTAGTTTCTTGTGCAACAGCTGCTGATAGGTTTGTGGATTAAAGGACTGTTAAGGAACAGATAAATAAATACATTTTCTTTTGATAAGATCAAAGGTTTGCAGTTCCAAGTCAAAGGACATTTAAACTGAGTAAGAAGAATAGTCATTAATTTTTATGTACTGTTGCTAAAGGCACTACCCCAGAAAAAAAACAACCCACAAACCAACCAACCAACCAGAGACAAAAAGCTTTTACAAAACAGAATTACTGGAAGATATTTTTTCCACTTAAGATTTTTTTTTCTACTGCAAAATATACGTTAAGAGAATCTATTGGAGTTACTAAATTCAAACGTGAATACTAATTTTTAGTAAGAACATTTGGTCAACATTTTAAAACTAAATAAGAATTTCACTGTATTTATTACTGTATTGTTACAGAACACATCTGAAACACGATGTTAACAATTATTTGTTAATAGATACTGTAAAATCTGAATAAACTAGTGTCATACTTGTATCTTGATCTCCACGGAGACTGTAAGGAGAGTACACTTGCAGTGCATTGCACCCTCTGGATATACTCTGCCTCCTGTATTTCTCAGTTTTGAAGGAAAATTTCTATGAAACTTCTCCAGTCTCACTTATACAACTCCACTGTGAAGTCCTAGAATAGTTTCCTCTGCTTTTTGTTTTAATATTTTGCCTTGGTTTTTTTTCCCTTCATCTTTTGAGGCTGTGTGGGTGAGGAAACTCCCTTTTCTGGGTATGCCATTGACCTCAGTAGTAAACTAGGTGAATTTTGAAGAGCATGGTGAAAAATGTTGTAGATAAATGCGTATATTCCTCTTATATAGTAGCCTCATTGCTCTTTCTGTCGGAGGGCATTGAATTGATATCTGCCTCAAAGATCCCCCAGGCCATCGTATCATATGCAGTTATTAGCTCTTTAACATAACCTTTAGGTTCTTGTCTACATTAAGAGATATTTGATAGACTTAAATTGTCCTTTCATCTGATAAAAATGTGCTCTATAACCTGGAAGTTAAGGAACAAACTCAAAAAATACTCATCTCTGTTTTAGCACTTGCTTAATACTTAATATAATTCTGTATAAGGCAGAACTGTTGAGAAGGCTTGCTGATACTGTTATAGAATACCCAAAGATACAGAGATCCTGTCATTCCTCAAAAAGGTGGGGAAGGTGGTTAAAACCTGGCAAAAGAAGTATTTGAACCAGACCAGCCCCCTGGGCTGCATAATACTCCTTCTGCTCTGTGAATCTGGCAACTGTGTTCTCTAATTCCATTCCTACTGTAGATAAAACATTAGGATTTCTCCAGTAATGCAGAGCATGACATCCAACATAAGCACTTGATTTTGAACCCATCATGGTATAAAGGGTCTGACATTGATTCAGAAAGTAAGAAATCTCTAAATAAGTGATGTGATACTTATTTATAAAGAAAGCGATACCCATTTATATATAAAGAAGAGAAATCTCCTCTCACTTAAGTTTTGCTTGGTGGCTTGTACATTTGTCTAGCCCTTTGTGCACACAGAAGAACAAAATGTCAGTGTATTAATACACTTCCTAGGCTTCATATGAGATCAAAAAATATTTAGATGTACGCTATCTAACTGAAAAAGAACAGAAAGAGGGTCAGTGCTTGTTGTTCTCTTCCCTTTCCATGGTAGTGATGAGACAGAGCTTTTAGTTTTGCTGTAGCAGAGAACTGAATTTAGTATCCATGGTTCCATTTTTTAATGGAATATTTGATGTAATAAGAAATTTACCTACAGACCTCTCCATTATTTAATTCCATTCTTTAAGCTGGTTATTATATAAATTCCTGAATGTCTTCAGTTGTTGTTATGCATTGTAAGTGAGCAGATCTGTAAGATACATTAAATCATATGTGTAATCCAATAATAGGGCTAGAAGCATTACATTTCTCCAGTATTTTGCCTAATTCTTTTGACCTGCTTTTCTCATTTTACTCAATACTGCAAACAGGTTACTAAAAAATAAAACGAAACCAAAAAACCTTTGATATGCCTGCCAAATTTTCATTAGCGTAAAGCATTAAGTATAATCCATCATGTTTGTAGTGAGGGAGAATAGATTATTTAGCTTTTGCTGTTGCTGTATTCTCACTAGAACGTGCCCATATGAAATAATTGGTTTTAATGTCAGAGTTGGTTGATTTATGTAGTTAAAAGCAGTGATACTCCTGTCCAAGTGGAGTATGTGTATTTTACCACAGTTTCTGTTAGTGAAGTTGAATTATCATTTTCTAGGCTTGAATATCATCTTAAAGTAAAAATACCCCCTTCACCAAAACAGTGTTTCATACAAATACCTCTGATAACTTAAAAGTCAAAACAAGTCCACCACACACACCCCCACACAAAATCCCCCAGAAACATGGAACTGTCTTACTAGAAATACATTGGTTAAATGGTGTGAGTCTCAATGTTAATTAAGAGTGTAGGTAGCTCAAAGTAGGTAGTGGAGATCAATGATATCATCAGGACCTCTCTAAGACAACATATCTGCTGTTATCATTTATTAAACTCAAGATTCCCTATTTCTATTTCTAATCTATTTATCTTTTTTTTAAATGTTATTTGATTTGAAGCAACATCTGGAAATATGGGTGAAAAGCCTGTGGGTTCCACCCAGGATGGTGAAAAGACTGTGTTGTTAAATACGCCCTACTGAACTCTCCCCCTTAGGCTGTCTGGGGTCTCTGTTCAAGCTCCTGAAAATAAAGGTCAGGAGTTGCATCCTCCCCTTTGCTGCTCCTTTTCTTTTCTGGCTTCAGGAGCTCATGTTCTACCTTCCTCACAGGTCTCTAGTGCTTTGCTCAGAGGAGAGTAATTCAGGAAGCAAAATGATGGGACAACAAATTTTTTTATTTATTAAGGAGAATTAATTTTTTGTTGGTTCAGGTTCATGCATTAGCTCACTGAATGTCAAAATCAGTGCTTAAGGAGCAGTAACAGCATGCAGCCAGGAGAAGGAGAGGACCTGGATTTGCCCTTCTGGAAGTGCCTGGACCTTAAGCTCGTTTCCCTGTGAAACTTCATCTTTGCCAAAAAGATGTAGAAACCACCAGGAGAACGTGGGTTTCCTCGGAGCTAATACCATCATGATAAGAAAGATTTTATCACTAAATATTTAGTTATTATTGAAGGGAAAGTGAAGGCTCGAGTGCCGAGTGCTGTTCCCCGAGCTCGTGATTAGAAGCTGTGTCTTTTTGGTAGCAACTTGGTCTTTGGGTAGCTAGTTGGTGAGCATAATGTCAGGCTGTTTGTTACCTGGGGCAACTGGAGAAGTGCTACTTCTTTGAACACCACTCTTCATCTTAGGAATCTCTAAAACTGCTAATACACCTATGTATTCCTACAGCAAAGCTGGAAGAAATGCCTGTAATGATGGACAGCAAACCTTACATAATCTTTCATACTTAACATGAGACAATGCTACAGATTATTGTTGTATAGATTTGACATAGAAAATTGTTCTGAGATTCTTATAGGGCCAATGTGATTGTAGAGTGCCTGTTGAAATCTTGTAAGTTTTATGGTTTAGTAAGTTAGTTTTAGAAAACAGAAATGTGACACTCATAACTGACAATTGATTTATATTTTTTATTACACCTGCTATATGAATAATGTTGATTAAAAAACAATGCAGATTTGCCCAGGCACTTATATTTCTGCTTTTATTCTGTACATGGTAGATACTTTTGTTTAGGACTGCATTTTTGCCATCTTTTTATATTTGGATAAATTTCTGGTGAAGTGAAATGATATGCTCACAAGCTTTGAGGTAAACCTTATCAGAATACATATGCCTGTTATTTTTTTTTTCTTTAGGTTCTCCTATAGTTTTCCATGTGCAGTATTTATTTGTTATGAGATTCATTTATTATTGTGAACGTGCCAAAAAAATTAGGTAGCATTCTAAACTGAAAGAAAGAAATACACAGTAGTATTTCCTCCTATTCTTGCTATATAAACTTTTTTCTCATCTATGCAGGAGGTTGCATCAACAATTTGAAAGCTATAAAGAGCAAGTAAGAAAGATAGGGGAAGAAGCTCGCCGTTACCAGGGAGAGCACAAGGATGATGCTCCAACATGTGGAATCTGTCATAAAACAAAGTTTGCAGATGGTTGTGGCCATTTATGCTCTTATTGCCGGACCAAGTTTTGTGCTCGATGCGGAGGTCGTGTCTCTCTGCGATCAAACAATGTAAGTCTTCTGATGTGTACTCTTAAGAAAAAGCTTCCTTGATATTGTCATGCTGCAAATGGTTCACCTTAACTTCGGCATTTCATGCTTCGTTTTACTTAATTGTTTCAATCATCACTTTGTTATGAGGTGTGTGTAAACTAGAATAATGTATTTAATGATTGTGGAGATACTTAGGATTCATGGAATTAATGATAAAAAAAAAAAGAATACATAGCATATAGTTCTACTGACTGATGGCTTGAAGAAAACATACTTGTTTTTCATAGAATGTAAGAAGAAACACTTTTGCTCAGGTACAACCCCACATTGATAAATTTTTATTGAACTCATTTGCTTTTAGATTTCTTTTTTTTTTATAGAGCTTTTCATATACATTCATAGGGGTTCTTATAGGTTTCTCTTACATAAAATAGTCAGGATTTTTGTTAGAAAAAAAACCAACCACTTTTCTTACCACAATGAGAGTGTTATGCCAATTGATTTTAAATTTATTTAAAAAGTAAAGGTATAGATTAATCTGTATTAGGTATCCTACTTTCAGGCAGTTGAGATAAATCTTTCTCCTTCTAATTTATGTGTAGTTAGATGCAGTAGCTGTCCATATAACTGAAGGGTATCCAAGAATACCCTCTGTTCTGTCAATCCCTTACAAGAAACTGGCTACTCACTTTTGTACAAGAGTGGTAGAATTTAAATTTGGAAGACCATTCTTCAGTGATTATTTTTGGCTGATCATCTAGGACTATGATGTGTTATAAAACATTTTCTAAATATACCTTTATTGCATGAATATTTTTGTTACTTATTATGAGATGAGATAACTGTCTCATATGACTTTATGGTGCCAGTCTTTTGTAGGGGAAATGCATCAATGCATTTGTCTCAATACAAATTCAGTTAAAAATGGTCACAGATTTTACAGCAGATAATCATGTTCACAGTGGAATTAGGTTGTGGCCTTTTCACTTTCTTCAAGCTAAACTTCATCTGAATACAGCTTCTGAAGTTTCATGTAAACTAATAGAAAAAGGCAGAAAAAAATGTATTTCATGTTTAGTTTGAAAGTTTTCAATAGACCTGGTGTAGTTATGAGGCCATTAAATTAAATTCACAGTCTAAAAAAATTATGTAGGTTTATTGGACAAAAATATTCATCAATTCATACTTTAATATAAATGGATGCATTACATTGCATCACCTGCAGGTGGTGTCATTAGAGCAAGTCTATGAAAATATTGTTTACTTTGATATGTTATACTATTAATTAAAGTACATATGATACGGTTTATCTTTACTCAGAAAAAAAAGTCTATATATTTTAATTGTTTTTCACCCACCGTTTCAAGACACAGAAATGGAAAACTGTCCATTCATTTGTAAGTTGCCTTTTGTTTATTATATTGTTTATGCTTCTGGGGGTTAGGGTGGGAAAACATGTTTCCTACATATGCAGTAATGTCATCTTTTTATTTTAAGCTTTTTTTAAAATTTATTTTATGTTTTTATCTCCTTGTAGAGAGTTATTAGAAATGCATTTCTTTGAAATCTGTCTATTAATACTTGCCTATTTTATTCTTTTTCTCTTATTTCTTTCTTTTCTCTTTTTATTCTGCTTCCTTGGATGCTTTCCCAAAGGAGGACAAAGTGGTTAGAATCCATGCTTTTTATAATTTATTATTATAATGTTGTTAGTTAACTGGGAAACATATTAATGTAAAAAAAAATGAATTGAAATTTTACAGTCATCCAAAGGGGAGGGGGGGAAGAACAGGAATCCTAACACCCAGGCCCTGCTCATCCCCTGGCTGAATATACGCTTCAAAGAGAGCTCAGCAAGGAAACCCAAGGCTGTTGTCAAAATTAGGAAGATAAAAGAAATTGATTAAGAACTGAGAATTATTAATAGGCTAAAAAAGTAGAGAAGGTAATAAAGTATAATAAAGCTTTATTTCATAAAAATGTCTTTGACATTTTTTGACTTTGACTTTTTGCATGCAAGGTCTTTCCATTAGCTTCAGGAAAATCTAATTTAGGATTTTAATTGCAATTTTACATTGATTGACATGGTCTGCTGCATTTCACTTCTGGCTGCAGCAGAATTTCAGGGAATTCTTGTGAACTTTATATTTGAAATAATATGCGTAGGCAAAGTATAACCTCTTAAAACTGGGCATGAATTTAGTGAGCCAAGGTGGAGTGAATCCTTTGTGGATGCGTAGTTACCATTTTAAAGATCTGTTAAGCCTTTAATGATCAAGAGCTGGCATATTCACCATGCATGCCTGTGCCTTATCTGAAATAGGTGAGGATTGAGCAGAACCAATGCATGTCCACTCTTCTCAGAGAAGGCAGGTCTGCAAAAGTTGGTTATCCAGATTTTAACTTGGAGACGTAGGCAGCACTTCAGCTGAAACGAGTGTAAAGTCATTACAGTCCAATATAGTTTTTGATGTGTGGCTGACGGTGGTAATACATGTATTATGAAGTGGTGGTATGCCCCAACTAACATCGTAGCATAGCTATAACCTGCAATTTGGTTCTGTGCAGCACCCAAAGAAAATGATCTCTTGTCACACCTGCATATTGCAGCAGTTTTTTTTCTAAGGCAAGAGTGTTCTGAGACCATGGTTGTTTTTGTAATGGCTATGAAATAGAACTTGCTACATGTTCCTTCCACTGTTTTCTGTGCAGTACTCTGATTGAAGTGCTGAAATAATCCAGAACTTCCAAATTTTTGCCATTCTATTCATCTAAATCACTTGGGATAGAGTGAGAGAAGCTTTCAGCTTGATACTGCTTTCTTACAAAGCAGTGCATCATTGATGCATCTGCTGGCGTGTGTGAAAAGGCTACTGCACTTGCAACAGAGTCTTCTGTAGGGCTAGAAACAGCAAAGCTCTTAAGTGCCAGGAGTGATACTTTAAGGTACAGTTTAGCTTTGGAGAGTAACTGAGGTGAACCTCACCTGACCTGCTTATGTGCTTGAGGCATCCTTCACACTTCAGTTTGGAAGAAAAACTTTGCTGTATAACTGAAATTGTGGTAGTATCTGCACACGATAGAGATCGTGTCTTTGATGAGATGACAGCTTAACTGTACATCTTTGAAAAATGTCATTTGGGGTCTAGAAGATAGACTCCACTGTACTTAAGTGCTCTGAAGACATGTCCTGAAGATATACCTCACTTGTTTGGATTGTCTTCCATTCAATTAAATATATCAGTATTATTTGCATCTGCTTTGATTTAGGTGTTGCTGTGTCAAACTCCAGGCTTCAACTTGCCAAGAAAATGCCCTAATAGTATATGTGAAAATATCTTCTATACCTTGTGATGAAGCTAAGCTACATCTCTTTAACAGCTAAAAAGTTATGGGATTCAGAGGAGAGTATCCAGTAATTAGCCCTGATTGTGTGAGGAACGTGAGGAACCTTTTTATAAAGTAGAATTGTTTTGGAAGTGCCTGTCTCTGAAAGCTAATGGAATATATAGAATCACTTAATTCCAAAATATTAAAACATACCTAGCAAATAACATCTTTTATAAGCAAAACAACTGGTATCATTTATATGGAACAACATAAGAAAAATATTAATGTTAAAATACTTGTACCAAACTGCTACAAGTTAGGGATGCATCATTTGGAAAGGATGATGAAGTGTGAGTTACCAAAGTGCTAAGCCCAGGAAGAGTCAAGTGTTATCCTAGATTCAAGGTATTTCCTGTACATTTGGAGAATTAGTATTAATGAGACCTCTCTGAGATGTTGTGCACCATGTGTTATCCATGTTTCACAAATACAAACTGTGACAGGTAGAAAGAAGGTCATACAGAGGATGATCAAAGAAATGGAGACCTGATCGTATGAGAGAAGACTAGAGAGATTAAGGAGACAAAAGCCAGTGCGATTACAATTGATACCTAAAAGTACAGAATTGATACCTGGAAGTATAGTATTTTTAAGAATAAGAATAGCCTTCAAACTAGGGAACGGTGAATACCGAATGGGTGTAACTTGTCCAGGCTCTTGGCCTGGAAAATTATTTTTAGAATCAGTAGACCCTTTGATTTTTTTTTTTTCTCTGTTACTTTTTAGGAGGAAGAAAAACCCAATAAAGGGTTAAATTTGATAAGTTTAGGAAAGGAATTAGTTGCTTTTGTCTGTAGAGGAATGTATTAAGTTATTAAGATGTCCCTTAAAACTGTTCATTCTAGCCAGATATTTTTAAAATGGGCTATAGATAATGTAACACTTTGAAGCTGTTTTTGACCTTTTTGAGTAAGTGCCAAATAAATTTTAAGGACAATCTGAAAAATATATATCATCACTGAATATGTTCTCTTATTTAAAATAATGGAGGGCATCCCAAAACACTGACTACTTGTAGTGAGAGTTAGTAGGCATCCTAAGTTCGTCAAGAGGTGACTCTAGTACACTTAAAAAATTAATTGGCAATAACTAGTACATCCTAGTGGCTAATGAGGCACATAACTTTGAATGATTCTTATTCTAATGTGTCAGAATGTATACCTAAATATGTGTCTAAAGTTCTTTCATGTTCTTTTGAGTAGTGGTTAGCTCTTCATACTTTTCACCTGAGCCTACTCTCCTTCCATATTGTTGCAGGCAGACCACATTTAACAGGAGCGTTGTCAGATAAGACAACTGTTAGCAGGTTTGGTTATTCAAATCATGCATAAATGTAGTTGTGCAGTGAGAGTATTTGGTGTTAATAATGTTAGTAATAATATCATTGGGTTTGAACACAGTTGGCAGTTGCATGATGTACAGAAAAAGTACAAATGTTTTCCATCATATTACATTAGTATTTCAGAAACACTGTTTTGTGAATGTGGCAACTGTGAGCACTGAGCATTTGTATATACTTTTACAGAAAGCAGAATATTATTAGTACAGTATTTTACATGAATTTCAGAAGGAAGTCATGTAGCTGCTTAGAGAAGTGCTGGCAGGAGGGACCACTTGCTTTTAATTTGGCACAATGTTTTCTAGGTGTTGTCAGTTCCTTATAGCGTCTACACTTTTGCTCTGGATCCTTGTAGTTCTATTCTATACACTAACATTTTAATTGCCAAAATGGTAATGGATTGAAGTCACTTCATTCCATTCACACTCTTCTCTGGTGTGAACTATCAGGGTTGTTTGGGCAGTAGAGAAGCCAGCACAATGTCAACCTGGCACTTCTCTGTGATTTGGCAAGGAGTGGGCAGAGCCCTGGCTCAGTCCTCCTGATGGCCTGGCTGCCACTTCTTGCTCTGTTCTTTCCTCTAGTGGTGCCACAACCTTGTAGACAAAAAACCCCACATAAAATACAACTTTTTGCCTTGCATAATTCAAGAAAAACTTTAACCAAATATTTGGTTAAGTAATGTGAAAAGATGCTTTTCCATTGTAAACACCTGATACATGAAGCTGCACAGCTCTATTTCTTTCTCCTTATAGAAAAGGAGATACATGTTAGGGTACAAAAGTAATCTTGAATGAGACAATGCAGTTTCTTTGAATCAAAGTATTTTGTGAGGTGATATGGCTATATTGAACTAAGTGGAATTTGATGACATTGACAGAACTAGATGGACAGTCCATGTTCCAGATGAAGCCACATATTTCTCCATAGCAAGCAGTCTACCATTCTGCAGATACCATTAGGTTTATAATTTTTGATCAAATTTGAAGTGAAAAGATTTGGGAGCAAATGATGAAAAATAGTCCTGCCACCATTTTCCCATTTTTTCCAGAAAAGTTACTTGTGCAGAATAGAATCACAGAGTCACTATCATGGGAAAAGTTCTTTTAAGTTCATCAGGTGCAGCCATTATCTAACTCTGCCAGGGCCACTATTACACCATATCCTTGACTACCATGGCTAGATGGCTTTTAAATACATCCAGGGATGGTGATTCAACCACTTCCCTGGGCAGCCTGTTCCAGTCTTTGATAACCCTTT
>JANIJG010024072.1:75528-95873 GCA_024611175.1 Megaceryle torquata | reverse complement strand
ATTCAACCACTTCCCTGGGCAGCCTGTTCCAGTCTTTGATAACCCTTTCAGTATAGAAGTTTTTCCTAATGTCCAACCTAAACCTCCTCTGGCACAACTTGATGCCTTTTAATTTGTCCTATCAATTGTGACTTATGAGAAAAGACCAACATCACCTCTCTACAGCCTCCTTTCAGGTAGCTGCAGAGAGCTAAAGTCTCCCCTCAGCCTCCTTTCCTTCGGACTAAGCAAACCCAGCTCCCTGAGCTGCTCCTCATAACACTTATCTTCAAGACCTCTCACCATCTTTGTTGCCCTTCTCTGGACCTGCTCCAGCACTTCAATGTCTTTTTTTTATACTTTGGTGCCCAAAATTGAATGCAGTGCTCAAGGTGCAGCCTCACCAGTGCCAAGTACAGTGGGACAATCATTAGTCCTGCTGGCTACACTATTTCTGATACAGGCCAGGATGCTGTTGGCCTTCTTGGCCATCTGGGCTCACTTCTGGATCATGTTCAGCTGTCTGTCCACTAGCACCCCCAGATCCCTTTCTGCTGAGCAGCTTTCCAGCCATTCCTCCCCAAGCCTGTAGCTCTGCCTGGGGTTGTTGTGGTCCAAATCCAGGACTCGGCACTTGGCCTTGTTGAAGCCCATATGATTGGCCTCAGCCCATCAACCCAGACTGTCCAGGTCCCAGAGCAGCTTCTTTACTCAATTGTCTATTTACATACATAAAGGATAACTGGGAGGAAATCAGGATGTAAAATACATTATAGATATGTGATAATTGATTTTACTGAACTTAGTAGTATGAGTTTTCAGAAATTCATGTCATTTATCAGTGCTGAAATACTAGAGATTCACATTCCCGATCTGGCTTTCATTGAAAATGGTTTTATTTTAGTAAAATGTCAGTGATTTTTACTGAGAAAGACAGACAGCTTGGAAACATCTCCCTAATTGTATGTCAGGTGTTTTTACAGGGTGTTTGTCATTTAGTTCCTTTAAATTATGCTTAAAATTTGCTTACATAATAGCTTGCTAATTTAAGCCTTACCAACTTCAGCACATATGCCATGCAATTCAGCCGTGGACTAATGGTTTTAACAGAAGTTGTTAATATTGTCAGAACAAAATGTCTGGATTGTCAGGAGTGTTTTTACATCCCTTTCACAGAACTCCTATGTCAAACTGTCCATTAAAAGACTTATTTATGTAAGTTCTGACTAATATGACTGCAGAACAGAATAAAAACTCCATCAGAAGGAGGAAATATTACATAGCAAATTGCAAATTGATAGCAGATAAATTCTCTCTCTCTGTAGACAACAGATTTTATTTCCTAAAAGATCCGAGGTTTGTATACATCAGGAAAGAAGCAGCTCTTTTCAGTAGTCACTCCCTAGAACTGATGCTTTCAGCAGATGAAAGAAGAAAAAGAAAATAAAAGTTCAGCAAGAAACTGAGGAACTCTGTCTCAAGTAAGATGTAGAGCTCTTTGCTTTCTGGGAACTTAGTTCACTTTCAAAGAAATCCAAGGGTTTTTTTGTTTTGTTTGTTTGTTTGTTTGTTTGTTTTTAAATTAAATCCCTAAATTAGCTTTTCTTCATCAACTTTGCTGCAACCTGTTTACCACCTGTTTTTCAGTGTCCAGCTGGTAAAAATGATGTTACTCATACACACAAAAGACCAGGAAGGTGCTGCTCATGCTCTGAAGCTAACCAGATCAGAGCATCTTCATTTAATGGTTGAACAGTGTAAGAATCACTAGACAGATGGATTTTTTCCCCCATAGCTTTAAATCAGCATTAAATCAGCAACCACTCAGTTATGCTCCTTGGTTTATAAAGCCGAAGAGCAAGAGAGCCTTTGAGTGGTTCTCCCTCCAAATGCTTTGTATCCTACTGGCTCAGATACTGTCTGAGGCATGGAAGATCACTGTTGAACTCCATGATGTGATTAAAGCTTGCTTTCCCAGATGGCAATACAGGCTGTCACTACTGAAGTAGAGGAACATCTTCCTATCTGACTTAGGTCAGTCTCACTACAAAGTTAGAATGGAAAATGTTGAAAGGATTCTTCTGGTTTTCTTTTTTCCCAGGAATACTCACCTACTATTTTGATTTGATTTTGCTGAAAATGTATTTATTGCATTTATATAATAAGTTACCCTGTTTTAAAGGTGTGCCTTCGCCCTAATAGTTACTAGCAAACTTAGTTCTGACATTTTACATCTTATAATCTATATCTGCTTAAATGGATGCTTTAAAAATAATGGGAAAATACCTATTTTTTCCCCTCCAGTGAGTGTGTGATTTTATTTATTTATTAATTTATTTATTGTTGTTTGAAACCAAATCACATATGCTGAATACATAAGAAAAGCTGAATCAGCTAAAGGGGAAAAAAACCAAAACAAATGACACAAAACCAGCCATCATCTTCTTTTTGCATTAAACTGATCTGAACATTCTGACCTCTGTCTATTCAGTGCACTGAAGTTTTAAAAATGAACAAGTATGACATTATAGATTCAATATGATAATGTATGCATATCTGCTGTAAGATAAAAGGAAACAACTTGAACAGTTTTAATCAGAAACTATTCTTGTCATTCTTCATTAGCCAAAATATGTATGGAATTGCATAAAATTGTGAGAAAAGAATTAGCCAATTAAAAACATTTCTAAATTGATGTGTTCATAGGCATGAAAACACATTTTTTCCACATGTTATTGCTTATACTTATTATGATAGATAAGATATAATATATATTATAGAAAATAATACATTAATAGTAACTGATCACCCTTGTGTTTATGATTGTGCCATCAAAAAGATTTGTATATAGCTGTAATAATAGTGATGCATACAATTAAAAATCTATTTTTAAGTAGCACATTTCTTCTTTAAAGAGGGATTTCTCCTATAACAGGAACCATTTAGAAACAAATTATTAATGCTCTCAGTAAATGCTAAGGCTTTTACTTATAATAAACATTTAAGGCTTATACAATAAATATTTCTTTATATCTGTATATATGACTTGTATCTCTTCCAGGAGAGTAGGGTTGGTTAGCTACTGGTGGGGTATCTGTGTAGATTCGCCTATATAGATGGCCATTTTCAAAGTATAGCCACACAAGGAACCTCTTTTTAGCTCTTCCAGTTCTTCATTCAGTTGGACATAGTACCGGTAAGGTTACTATAAACAGAAAGCAAAGTCATCCTTAAATCTGTTCAAAACTTGTATATAGCAAACTACAGTTTTGGTTGAGACATCACCGTACTTACCTGGAACTTGCATCCATTTAGGACATTATGCACATTTAATTGTCTTTCATAATTTTCCCCAGGGTGCTACTTTTTCAACTCCTTTAATTTATTGTTTGAATTAGTAGACATGGCCCTTAGGGACATCGTTTGGTGGTGACCTGACAGTGCTGGGTTAATGGTTGGATGTGGTCTTAAAAGTATTTTCCAACCAAACTGATTCTATGATAATTTCTTTGATTCTTTTGATACCTCTTGATAAGAAGGCAAATCCAACCTCACTACTATTAATAATAGACTGTCACCTGTATGGTATCTGAAAATCCAAAACTGCACTGGTATTTTCATTGCCATATCCAATTTGTTATTAGTTCTGGATTCACTCTGCCCTATTGCATTTCAAATTAAGCCAACAATTTTCTTTGTAAGGTATTGTGTATTTACTATGTTTCTGTTATCTTTATTTCCATAATGGAATAATGGTTTAGTTGTCAGCAGTAGAGGAATGGCTGGGATCATTAGAGATTTCTAAGACACTACATGTGATATATAATAAACATACTATTATTTTCTTTCTGCTATTGAATGCAGAACTGATGAGTAAATACTCTATGTTAATAAAAAAGACCTAGAAAATGTATCTTCATAGAATTACCTTTAAAATTGAAAATTTTAAAATGTTTTTCTGTAATATTTAGCTGTCTCTGTTGCCTGCTTGTAATCTTTTTTTCAGTCTGTAAAGTCATCTTGGAGTATAAAACCCAGAAGTTTAGAATAAAGAGGTGGCTAATGCAGACACTGCAATTGGTATAGGTAATTTTAATGTAATTTGTTCACGTCTAACTTCCTTGAAATCTAGCTTGCACATATTTATTGTAGCCACATGTTAGGGAATAAGTTAATTTCACTGGATAGATTTAGCTCTTTGAAATGAATGGTGTGCAATGTTAGATGGAGGCCAGCGTGCTCTAGCTGTGCGAGGGTGCGGTTACTCTGGATATAACCCACTTTTCCAATCTACATCTGAACAGTGGGTCCCATCACTGGAAATGAATTTTTGTTGTGCAATGCTTTCAAAACAGAAATCCAGTAAAAATGCCATTATTACTGTTGACAAGCACATAATGCATATACTTCTGTTGTGTCAGATGGTTAATATACTTACCCAGCATTTGTTTATGTCAGAGGTAGCCTATCAGTTAAGGAGGCATCTGGCAGTCAGATTCCTAGATACTCATCATTTTGAGCTATTTCTTGAATGCTTCACATAAAGGTATCCAGAATTCACACATATGTTTCTGAATGGAGGGCCATGTAGGATGTGACATCTATTGGCAAATCAATGGAGGTTGTTTTTGTCTTCTGTCATCCACAGTCTTCAGTTGGGATGCAAAAAAAAATAATCTGGCAGCATAAACTGAAGGGGAGACTGAATGCATCCAGGTAGGGACTGTCCAGGAGTATGGGGTGGAGCTGGCAGGATTCCCGGGAGAGGCCTCCATGTAATTAGAAAGCGAGGAGTTACAGCCAAACCACAGAGATACAGAAAGACTCCAGTAGGAAACTCTGCAGAAGAGGTTTTGCAGAAGCCTTGGCTGAAGGGAAGGATTTACTTTACAAAGACATACCGGGCAGGCAAACATTTAAAACCATCTAAACTTTCATCTAATTCACCCACAAGATCTGAACCTCAATACCTCTTTTGGTTCATATTCTAATAAAAGCTTAAGTCTTAGAGACTGGAGAGACTTTTGGTCCTTTTTTAATCCCTCAATGTTGTTGAGGGAGAACTGAATAGCAAATGTGCAGGAGACCTCAAGGGAAATGCCTGGTCTTTCTTCAGGCTTAGGAGGCTTGAAGGACTGTATTACTGGGATGCCTGAGGTGTACATGCAGTACACCAGCAGAGCTGACTGCTGTTGTGTAAAGAAAGAGCTCAGTTGGAGCTATTTGCCTTGTGGCAGTGCCTGATGGAAATGTTTTTTATCTGAGCAATGCACCTTCAGTTTTTCCAGCAGTGGTCTGTTTTCTAGATTTTATTTCTGGGTTTTATTGCTATGAGACAATCTAGCCTAACACTTAGTTCTAACTGTGCCCAGATGTGAACACACATCCTATTAAAGGATCCAGAAAAGTGGAAGATTTCTTCTACTCATGCATATTCCTTCTCTAAAAGACTTTAGGTTTTGGCAGCTGAACTGTCTGAATCCCCTCGTTCAGCCTCTGGCTGCCTCTATTCCTTTTGGTCACAACAAAACCAGTGTGCTGCCAACTCCTGGGCAGTAGAAGTTCTCTCTTTTAAACACAGGACCATTTGACAGCTAAGAGTGTGTCCCTTATCCCTAACAAATTCTTATGTTGATCAGTTTATTTCTGCTTGGAATTTGTATCTTTCAGCTTGAATCATTATAGCCCTCATTCATGTAAAAGTATTTCATGTGATGGGATTTTTAATGTGTTATGGGGGGTTTTGGACTAAATAAGACTACTCATATTTATTTAAAATTTCTGTAATTATGAACACTGGTGAGGCACAATTCTTTGATTCTAGTAGTTACAAAATAAGGTGGAGATGCCAAGTAGAAGTAAATTTAGCAAACTGAATTCTGGGGTTGTTTTGTCACTGCACAACCAGAGAGATTTTAGCTAAAAAGAGATCTTGCTGCAAAGAGAGATTTGGTAAGATTTATGACCTATTAAGCATTATGAGAAACTGACAAGTAGCAGAAAAATTTTCTAGAGAACAAAGTAATTATAAGGACTAGATGTAATCTCTACTCTGTCTATTTCTCTTTTATTATAAAAAAACTTTAATCCTCATCCAGGATTAAAATTCAGTGTATTTTTAGCAATGGAATGTCCTAGATAACAAATACGCACATCTATGTTTTTATATCTTTCCATTCTGGAGCGTTTTGTGATCTTACTTAACAGAGGGATACTTCCATCAGTGCTGCAGTTAGTGAGGGTTTAGGATAGTTTGTCATAGATGTACCTGAAATATCTGATTTTATTAAATATAATATGTGAGTCTGAGGATGGTGTATATATCAAGCATGTGAATTTAAACACAAGGTTTCTGTAATACTTTGTAGTGGGGTTTGTTTTTGGTTTTTTTTTGATTCCACTAGTACAGAGACCCATTTGCAATTCAGCTTTCTTATGGAGATAAACTAAAGTCCTCCCCAAACCTGTGATTATAAAATAGTATAAGATATCTGTTACTGGTTGTTTAATGACTGGTAAGAGATTAAGTGAAAATCTGCACAAAATGTAATCTGCATTTCCTTAAGGAGCAGATAAAACCTAATAATTTTTTAAATCCAGATTGAGATTTCCAAAGAGCTGCAAGTAATTTAGGCCAAAGTTTAATCATGTACTATGCAATTTCAGTATTCCAACTAAAAAAACTGTCAACTAGCTTGCATGTAACAGGTTTACAGAAAATTTAGAATTAAATGTTTCCTACATGATCTATTAGATTTGTAATTAACTTGCCTATAAAAAGCAGACTCTCATAGCAAAACCTTTGTATTGGTGAGTTTTGTGAAAATGATTGAGGATATTACATTGTGAAAAGTTGAATATTAGTGAGTGAGAAATACATATTGTAGACATGAGCAGGTGTTGCTGAGACTGTATAAAATAGATGAACATGCATGTGATGGTTGTGTTGTCATGACTGGAGGAAATTTTTGTACGTTGCTGGGATGATATTAATGGTAGCATAACTTCCACCTCTGCAACCTGTGGTAAGTGATTAAAACTCATGTGTTCTCTTACCTATGTATGCATCTGCAAAATTAATTTTTCTCTGTGTAACTTTTTTGCTCTGGCCAAATAGCTTCTGCAGATGGAGAGGGAGCAGTTGAAGGCCTGTCCAGCAGACTGCTCTCAAGACCTTTGTCAGCCTGACAGCTTTACTCTTTAGATTTCTTTGAATCAATTTTTTCAGCTGTAGGGAAATCTGCTTTCCTAGGCTATTTTGGGGACTGATCTGACTGGTAAGGTGACCAGACAGACAACTTGTCTGTGGAAGTGCACTGCAGCAGGAAAAGCAACAAGGTTGGAGATAGGGGTTTAAATGCAGGAAGATTTCATTCATCTGCTTTTCTTATATTATTTTGTTTTTTACCCCTGTGCTTTCAGCATGGAGATGACCTTACTCTTGCATATCCATCAATATACTATGCTGCAGGTTATACCCCTTATACACCTAAGTATATATTTTCTTGGTCAACCGGCAAGTGCTTGTTCAGTAGAGGTTATTGTTCACATTAAAAGAGCTGCCCTCTTGGTCACTTCTATAAAGAGGAGGCTGGTGAGGTGTCCAAGAGAGATTTAGTTGATATATTCACCTGTCAGACTGAGTAGGAATCAGTTTGAGATGAGAACCACTGCATTATATGTGAGCTGTTTTTATGCTTTCGCTATACTTACTGGAGGAGATAAGCATGCCTGAGAGGGATTCAGCTTGCTCTGAATTGAACTAAATCTGCTCTGAATCTTTCTCAACTGTAGTGCCTGTTTAGGCAAGTTGAATCCCATGTCATGTAGTGCAATATAAGGTACTGCAGGGTTTTACTGTAGCTTCCAGCAGCTACCCTAGATGAGGGTGGCTCTCAGGTCAATTCCCATGTCATACCTGACAGCTATGGATTCTGGGAAATGTTAGGGCATTGCAAGTAGCACTGAATGCCAGTGTTGAGGCAGTTGAATTCTGCTGTAGATTTTCATTAGTTACAGTAGGAAATCAGACAGCAGTGATGGCCTGTAGACACATTTAGAAACCTATATTTAGTCTTATCTCAAATGAAACTTTATATGCTCTGTCTGAATCTTCTGTGCAAACCTACGCCTTCTCTCCCATACAGGCAGCCTGACAATTCATACTGCAGCAAATAACTTTTTTTAGCCCTTTGTCTCTTACATAAATTGACCTTCTTCTAAGAAGGTATCTATGGTCTTATGCAGTCTGTGATGTGTGGAAAGTTGTGAATATATTCTGTTACAGAGTTCAATTTGAGGTTTTTCTGACATTAAAGGCAAACACTGACAAGAAAATGTATGTTACTGAAAATTGTACTAACCCACAGTTCAATTTTCAATATTTTATTTAGGATAATTATTAGTGTTAGAAAATTATTTTTCCATTTCTTGAGTATAATTCATAGACCTGTGAAGGCCAGATTTTTTTTTTTAACTCTTTTAACTCTTCTAAAATATAAAACCAGGGAATTGCTTCACCAGTTACTGTGACAAGTGAAACGGACTCAACTTGGGGAAGAGTAATTTAATTTATTGCCAACTAAAATGGAATTGGATGCTGAGAAGCAAAGACAAACTATAAAACACATCCTCCCTCCTCCCTTCTTCCCAGGCTCAACTCGACTCCTCCATTCCTGAGTCCTCTGCTCTGTCCCACCAAGTGCAGCAGGATGGGGAATGGGGGTTGCAGGTCAGTCCATTACAGCTTCTCTCCTGCTTCTTCCTTCCTCATGCTGCTCCCCTGCTCTAGGTTGAGGTCCTCGATGGGCTGCAGTCCTTCAGGAAAAAGTCTGCTGCCATGTGGATTCTTCAAGGGCTGCAGTTCTTGTCAGGAAAACCTGCTCCAGCATGGTCATCCACACAGGCTGCAGGGGAATCTCTGTGCCAGTGACTAGAGCACCTTCTCTCCCTCTACTCGCTGCTCACAGGGCTGTTTCTCACACTTTTTTCCTCATGCCTGTGGCATGTTTGTACCCTTTCTTACACATTCTGTCCCAGAGGTACCACTGCCTTGGCTGCTGGGCTCAGCTGTGCCCTGTGGTAGGTTGTGGTTGTGCCCGGCACAGGGCAGCCCTGCAGCCCCCTCTGCCAGTGTCTGGGCACCTGCACCCATAACAGCTTCAGCCACCTCCCTGACAGCACTAATGCGGCCTGAGGGAGGCTGGCCTGGACCGTCTGTCCTTTTTAGTTCTCGTACTATTTTCTCCTTCTTTCTTGGACACTTTTTCACTCCTCCTGTCATGGGACCAGCTCACCATGTTCTGATTAATTAATTTCTTTGCCTTGACCATAGGATCTGTAGCTACTGTCCTTTGATTTGACGTGCCAAACAATAGCTTGTTTTCAGTGTAAAGCATGTAGATTTTTGAAACTTTACTTTGGAAGATTTTAATTTTTTTTTTAAATTTTCTCTCCATTTTTAAAGGTAGAAGATCCTTTAGAGCAGTTATTGGCGCACAGGTTGTCAATGTGCTTGTTAGCTTGCTTTCATTTTTCATTATGTTCTCAACATTTGATTATTTTCCTGATTACCTGCAAATTTAAAAACTATATCATGGTAAGTTTTGAGGCAGTGATGCTTACAGTCTTTGTTTCCTTTATAAGTTAATATAAAATAAATAATAATTTAATAGATAATAATGCTGCACTTGGCATCCCACTGTTGCATTATGCCTTGTGTAATAAACTAGAATCATACAAAAGCAACTTTGTATACACCAAGTGTATGAAAATGAGTTAAATGATGATCAGAGTTAATTCTAAACTACCATCAAGATAAAGTGATTGTCTTACCTATTTTAGCTCCAGAAGCATGAGATATGGGGCTTAACTGATTTAACATTTGCTTTTCAAAAGCCAGCCTTCTGAAAGTGCTGAATTATGTCAAGAACAGTTTGCTCATATAGAAAACCTTGTATTGCATGTAAGTTGGCTCTTTTCTCAATTTGTCTCACATAATGTGCTGTCCACCCTTTCACTTGGTTAAGGCCTTCAATTTGCTTGATAGTGATCTACATTTTAGTGCTCTATTTTAGAGCTCTTCATAGACATCTAAAACCTCTATATTTTTTTGGCCAGATCTATGTTATAAATGTAGTACTACAATGTGTAAGGGCTGAGAAAAATCACCTTTCCCTCCTTGCTTCTATTCTTCATTCTATTTTTCTGTCCTTTTAAGTATTTAACTTGCCCAGCTTATATTTTAACAGTAATTAGTATTTCTTAGCAGTTTATCTTACTGAATAACTGAAAAGTATGTACTCAATCTCTTTTTTTCCTTCTAAAGAAGGAATAGCTTTCCAATAGCTTTCTAGATTGATAACTTTAGCTGCCTAGTGATTTCCTTTTCCAACTTAAATGTTGCAGAGTATTACATTAAACAAGTGCAAAGTTCAGACAGCAAGGAAAGAGAGCTGTGTTCAAGATTACACAGACAAGGCTTCTGTCTTGTAAACTCTTCGGGGTGACTAAACATAGCAAATGCCATAAATGTTACAAAAAGACAAGTTTCTTGTGCTTGCACATGAAGTGACGTGGCATAGTCTTGGCAACTCTTTCAAACAAAATGCTTAAGTGTCTCTATGTAGTAATATTTCTTATGAAGGGTAAGTAAACATATGTAGATTTAGAAGCTGAAGAGTCACTTCTGCTTTGATTTAATTTGAAAGATAGCCATTAAAGTCAAACAAAAAAACTTGGTACTATACTGCAGCTTAGCAGAACATGACATTCAGTGCAGATCTTAAACCTTTCAGTTCTGTCTTACTCTTCAAGCAGCAGATGCTTATAAGGTCATCAGTACTCTTATTACCAGTGCTTAGGGTGAAAAATAAAAAGTTTCTTCTTGTGTTTGAATGTTAAACTTCAAAATAGTTCTTTTTTTCTTAAAATAGAGATAAGAAAAAAAAAAGGGTTTGCAAATAAAAGATTGCAAAGCCACATGATTATTGCAAAAGCTGCTGGATGTGCTTTGTTTCCATTTAGAGCTTTAGTATCTCACATTCAATCTGCCACTGTTTTTTCTTCTGTGTACTGAGAGTCCTAGTAAGCTCATTTGTTAGGTGGTTTGTCGTAGTGCACGTGTGTGTGTAGGCTTATTAATGTCGTATGCTGATTTTGCCTGAAGAGACATAAAGCTTGCCAAAAAGTATTTTTCTTAAAAGAGAAAAATAAACCTGAGTCTCCAAATGCCTTCTTTTTTTTTTCCCCAAGCCCAAATTAAACAAAACAAAACAAAACAAAACTGAGGAAAGGATATAGAGTTTTCTCTGAAGTAAGTTTTATTTCTCTGTGCATCTTCTCAGTTCCAAATGTGATAAGCTTTGATAGGTGACAAAACAACCCAATTTTGTTGCTTTTCCAGCACACTTGTGTCCTTTTCATTACTGATGTTTGCCCCACTTTCTCCCTGTTGCCTCTCTGAAATCTTCCCTTCCACTTGTTGTTGCCTCTTTAACTTTTCACTCTCCTTTGAACATTTCTGTTTGCCCATGTCCTGTTGGACTTTCTTTGTTCTTTGCCACCTCATCCCACAAGTCTTCCCTTTTACTCTCTATTCTTCTGTAAAGAGCTGAAGTGGTTAAGAAAAAGTTATTAAAGATGAAAGGGCCAGAAGAGTCTGACCTCCAGTAAACCCATCGTATTTAAGCTGGGATAAACCACTGGTTTTAGTATAATCATCTAAAACTTACAGAGATAACAGGAATAAAACACTGCTAACCTTATTCATATGTAGTCTACTGACCTGATTTCAGTATAGAGTTAAAATTAATTATAAACCAGAGAGAAACACTAATGAATGATTAAACTCACATTCTAGAAACAACAGATGCTACTGAAATAAAATCTTCTAGAAAACATTTCATGAAACCCCATGGCTATCTGTAAGGATGGAATTGTCTGATTTGTCTGTTATATGTGTTTTGGGTTTAAATAACCAAAGCTGATGTGTTTGACTGGGATGATTCTGGTGGCTACATTACGTAATCTGAATTTAAAAAAAAAAAAAAAAAAGTTCAGAGATGGATGCTCAAGAACATGCAGGGACCAAATCAAACCAGAGAGGACTGTAGTGTGCACAACTGTACTGGTACAGAAAGATTACCAGAGGGTTGGTTGTAATGATCTTTTCACTTCAAAAGATGGTCAAGCTTTTTGGACCCAGCAAAAGTCCGATGTATCTGCAAGTTTGTTTTTTTTTTTTTTCCATAGGTACCACATGATCAGAAATACTCCTGATTCCTGCAAATCCTGTGTTTGTGTTTAGTGTTCAGCTACTTCAAATATGTCTGACTACTAAATGTTAAATACAGCTAACATCTGTATGCAGGAAAGATAATCCAAGTTTAGGCAATGGTGGATGGGCTTCACCAGCTCTGGAAGCTGTTGCTATGGGAAGGCTACTTTCTACCAAGCAAGGAATAAGAAAGTTCTCTCCTTAGTTGCAGACATGTTTCTCTTTCCTCTATATAAGGTGCAGGTGCCTGGGTAGCTAGCATTTAAGGGGCACCTAAATAGCCATTATGTTTCTTACAGTTCCTGATATGCCCAGAAACTTGAGACATAGCCAGTTACCTGGCTAGAAAGTTTGCTTGCTTCTGTTGAACAGATTGTACATGTGAGCACAAAAAGTCTTCACCAATGTATAAACGTGGACTGAGGGCTCATGGTCCCTGTATTTCTACCACCATGGAGTACACATCCCTCTTTCTGATGATAAAGAGGCAGGCTATCCTTCACTAGTGCCCCTTCCCCCCCATACCCTTAAGTCATCACTGCGCTATATGCCTTTTATTTGTTTAGGAAGTACAAAGCCTCATTAGATATCTGTGAATATACAGGTAAGTGCAGAAGATCAGAATGATTGTCTCATCATCTAGCAAAGTTCTGATCTCAATTTTGAACATGTTTTTGTAACACTAGCTTCATTAGATAATGAAATATCATTGCTGTTTGAATTTCCCGACTGTAATGTTCTGCACTGCTTTACATCATCTTACCTTATTGAAACTCTCCTTTTTCCCTGTGTGGTCTGCCAGTAGTATTGTAAATTCAGGACAGGAGAGTAAACTTCTGAAATTGAGTCTGGGAATAGTCTGTGAATTGGCTGTCAAGAGTGCACTGTTTAGATAAGTTAAAAAGTTTCTAATATTCTTACACTGGCACTAAACTCCTACTACATTTTCCTGCCCCATTTTCCTTTTCCTTATCATTTAAATCTTCCATATTCAACCTCACAATTGTTTATCCCTTTTTCAGTCACCTGTAGTCTTTAGTCTCCTAAAAACCTACGCTTTTCCTTACTAAAAAAATACATTGTTTTCCCCAGTTTTGTTTTTTTTTTTCTTTTTTTTTACTATCTTAGCTATCCACTCAAATTTGTTGTAGAACACTGATATTCTCTCTTCCCCTTCCTCAAATCTTCCATCCCAGATTTACTGAGATTCCTTTGTGCTCGAGCTTGATAGCACAGATAGCACAGAGTTAACCAACTTAGCCTCAGACTCTGCACCTGGAGCGAGAGGTGGGAGAATTAAGAGAAAGGACCATGGACATCTCAGAAGGTAGGAGCAACAAAGATGCAATGTAAAAAAAAAAAACCCAAAAGCCAAAACTTTGTCATCCTTTGGGTAAGGGAGTAACTGCAAATAAGATGTTGAGCCAACTCGTATGGTACATTTTCGTTTCTCAGGATAGTCTGGTAGCTTTTTCAGAAGAGAAGGTCAGGTTACTGATTTATGTAAGGCAGAATGTTGCACCAAGAAAGCACATGTTTTAAAAATAGCTGTTATAAATATTTAAGAAGTTGTAGTGATGATATCAAAGGGGGAAGAATATGTAATCAGAAACAGTTTATGCATTTATATGCATAACAAAAAAAATCAAGCTTAAATATTTCTAGTTGTGTGAAGAAACCTACAAACTTAAGGGTGAGTCCAGGATAGACTGTGAATCATGAATATGTATAATGTGTGTAGGGCATAATCCTACTTGGTGCTTTGTCAAAACCCTTACTGGGCAGTACTAACTGTTGCAAAATACTCATTTATAAGTAGGTGCCATATGATACTTAACATCTCCCCATGTGTGAAAAGTTCTGTCTAGCTATATTTCCACCATGGTGATTTTTTTAATTTTTTTTTTTTCCTTCTGAAAAATAAATGTAAATAATACAACAAAAAAAAAAGTGCAAGCATGTAATAAGAATTCTGCTCTTTCACTGAAAATGTTTTCTCTTGCTGGCTTAAGAGAAGTTAAAACATGAAGGATCAAACTGGTAGAGATTTGTCATGATTTCATTTGTTTAAGCTTAGATTTCCAGGTTCATCCAGATTGTGTTTAGTATTGTATCTATATGTGATAAAAAAAAGTGTCTGTAGCAGATCAGTTGGAGACCATCTCACATCTTTTCTCTCAGCCTCAGGACAGTGGCAAGGGCACTGGCCGTCCCTGGCAGTCAGTGGTGGTGCCCAGGAGCAGGAGGAAGCACACCTTTGGTGGCACAGTCTCCCTCACTTGCAAATTTGACGCTTAATTTCACAGTCTGTCTGTAAGGCTTTGACAGCCTTATTTTAGGCTTTATGTGGACTTGGGAATGTGGAAGCTCTAAGCAAAACTCAGCAGCCAGAGTGTGCCAGCACAGGAGTTGTTGGGGAACAGAGGGAAATTATGGGTCAGCAATGATGATAGTCATCCAGCACGATTGCCTGCAAGTGGGAAGGTGTTCAATCAAAGTGGTCAGAGAAGGCCTCTGTTGAGCTGCACAGCAGAGATCACTGCAATGAGATTATCCTGCAGTACTGCAAAAATATGCTTTCTCTCCTCTCAAATAGAATGGTTTTGGGCGTTTGTTTGAACTGGCAGATCTGAATGTGCTATACAAACTCCCTTAGATTCCCTGGGCAGGTAGTTACATCATCTATAAAAATCTTTGTTTTAATTTGATTGTCACTCTGCTGCATATTCTGTTCATTCCCAGTGGGAATACTCCTGAACTGCCAGACATCCTCTGTTGCCTTCTATCCCTACTTATGCAGGCAGTAATGATCCTTTTTCCTCACAGACCCTAGATTGCCACATTGTGGAAACTAACAGCGTACATAGTGCTCGCTTAGTCTCAATGCCACTATCTGTTCCCGTCTGTCCAAGCAGTCTCTTTAAGCTTTGCTCATCTTCTGTGTCTGTTCTTTCCCCTGAATTGTCCCGGTGAATAGGAGTGCCCAGAACAAATCTCCTGGTGACTCCATGCTCCTCGTGGCTCTCAAAGCCATGGTCATCTCAGTAACTCAACAGTGACACTCATTTTACAGGTTGGGAGCCCTAAATACAGTATCTTTTGAATTTAAGGGGAACACCATCAGCTGTTAACACCTTACTTCAATGCAGGATAGAAATCTCTGAAATCTGTGGAGATGGGTATATGATAAATATAAGACAACTTGTTTCTCACCAGCTCATATTGGAAGCTTTCAAGCATGCAGTCACTCCACCAGCATTTGGTGGAGATCATAAGCTCTTGTGAAGCTGAGGCAAGTAGCCCTGTTTATAGACTGTTGGATGCCCCCGGAAGAAAATAGGCCAATATGCTGTGGGCTTTCCCCAGTCTCTTCTGTGAGTACAGTGCCTCTCCAACTCAGAACTTCTCAGTTTTTATTACTGTTTGCTTTAGGGCAGAAACCTATGTAGGTAGTGAGTCAAGAAAGAGGCAGATCTTCTAGCAGTAAAGTATTACAAGCATAGTACTACTTAATGTAGTTGAGGAACCATAGGATCAAGATACTGAAATTTCTCAGTGCTTTATTCCCTTCAGGTTTGCAGAGTGTTTGAGGTTTAAGGGGGCCTTTGGATATTCTCTAGTCCAAATTGTGTATTTTTACCACAGTTTGTAAATAAATAAGTGAATAAATGGAGTGAAAAGCTTCTGATGAGTTCTCTCATTTTTGAGTGACAACTAAAATTTTATACCAGTCCTGGCTGTAAGCTGCTTCATGCCATTTACCTTATTTTGTTAGATTTCTGTAATTTTAAAAAATTATGTGTTCCATGTATATCTGTAACTATGGAAACCATGAAGTGATTAAGAGGAGTACAGTTGATGCGTCTGTGGCTCATCAAGACAGCCAAATGTTCAAATAGTTAGACAAAACTTTTTGTTGTTTTTAAATAGGTTAGGAGAATATACAAAAATGATCAAAGAGATAAGGTTTTCTAGTGTAGCTTAATGGTATATGAAAAATGGAGATGGACATTACAGAAAATGTGAATAGCAATTCATGGCTAGTTGAGAAAGAAATTGACCTATGAGGCAAGAGTGAGACCAAAGCAGAGCTTTCTGAAGCTGTACTTGTTGATGGGGCTTAGAATTGTCCCAGTGCTAATAAAATATAAATACTGAGGGTGAAACTGGGTAGTGTGGACAAGAGGAGTGAGGAAGGAGAAAGCATAACAATATGGAAAATGGATTTTCAGTCAGGTAAGCTTAAATACTTAAGCCTGTGGAGGAATTGAACTGTTTGGATGTGTGGGATTGCTGAGTTTCAAGAAAAGGGATCTAAACCTCATAGTGATGACCTGTGGATAAATAAAGCCTGTACTGTCTGATGCTCCATAAACTTTGCTTGAGGATTTGCTTTTTTTCCAAAAAAGAAATTCTCAAGCCCTGACAAATGAGCTCAAACAGAGAACTTCCTGAGTCTCTTGATTTTTAATGAGCTAGGATGAAGTTTCTTTGATTTTTAACCTTTCCTTTGCTGGTGCAGTGGTCTCTCATGTCTCCCTCCAAATTGTAGGTCTGTAAATTTTTGTTGTTTTAGTTAGATGTAGACCTAAAATTAGAGCTGCAAGGAAGTTTATATGCAAGGTTTCAATTTGTCCAAGCTATAGTCCAGTTTTAGAAGGTCACAACTGTAACTTTGGCAATACAATTTTTGTAGTATGTTTTTAGTGTTGTGTATTAATTAATTTATTTGTGTAGTAGATTTAGACAAGAACACTTGCAGGGGGAGAATATTTCAAATGGCTGTATGTGAATATGCTGGTGTGAATTTTTAGACAAAAATGAAGAGCTCTATGCTGGTGATTTTGGTTTCTTCCTTCCAAAGGCATTCTCAGAGAAATACATTGATATAGTGACTGGAACTTGAATGTGAACTGGTTTAGAGATATTACTTAATATAATAACTTTATAGCCCGAGTGTATCACTACCAACACTCAGTTTGCTGCAGAATTATTCTATAGAATGATTGCTTTTTTTGGAGATCGTTGGAAACTTTCTGAAAGATTAGCAGCTGTAGCTGAGGGATTTTGGCAGTAGGGTGTATGAAGAAAGTCAGGGTTTGTGGGTTTTTTTATTGTTTTATTTATATCTTAAGATGAATAGTAACGCTGTTGCTAGCAGCAGTGTCAACAAAACTGCCTTAAAATATCCTTTTGGTGTTAACTCCTCGAGTCATTGCTCCACTGCACCTTTTCTGCATCTTTCTATTGGCAGTTTGTAATTGTGGGTTTAGAAGCTTAGGTGAGGAATAAGATTAGGATCAATGTGTGAACTCTGTGTTCCTTTGCCCAAAAAGTGGGCATCTGATGCTATTTTTGATGCCTTATTTTACATAAGACATACCTATGGCTGGCAGATATGATGTAACTCCTGTGGCAGGCTTCTGCCCTCTTAAGTGTCTTGTGGCAGCCAGGTTGGATATGATGACTTACCTCTAATGGCACGTGTCTGTGGTTAGGCACAGGATTTAATTTTATTTTGTTGTGTCTGCTTGAAAGGGAGTGGATTCTCTTTGTATGGAAACTTAAATACCTGCCATGCCTAACAGTCACTTCTGTGTGGACAGAAAAAAATCAGGCATCTTGCTCTCATCCTTATTTGTACACATAGGATCTGATTTGGAACATTAGTATCTCAGATAACTGT
This sequence comes from Megaceryle torquata, assembly GCA_024611175.1. NCBI lineage: Eukaryota > Metazoa > Chordata > Aves > Coraciiformes > Cerylidae > Megaceryle > Megaceryle torquata. The sequence continues at coordinate 77,931 of JANIJG010024072.1, read as the reverse complement.
GAAAGGCAAGAAGGAAATGAGTATGAAGTGCTCTCTCTAGTGCAAGTGGAAAATTCTGATAAGTCTGGCTTTTAAAACTCCCTTAAACCACACATCACCTTAAATAAAGCCTGTGATGCCATTTAAGTGTTTGCTCTCAGATGAACACATAAATGACACCCCAGGCTTTAAGGTGTAGTTGTGTGAGTTTTGGAACCTCATTCCCTTTGAAGATGTCTTGTGGTTGAATTGCTAGGTAGATTCTGTGATGCCAATAAAAGATTAAATATTTAGAGGGCTTTTATAGAACTGCCTATTTTGTGACACTTTAAATAATATAATCCCTTAAAAACTTCTATGCCTGTGCAAAATTTTACTGCATATGTCCAGTGGGTTAAACCATTATTGGAGGGTGTGGGGAGAAAAGGAGCAAGAAACCAATCAGCTGCTGGTATAAACCTCATTTTCTTGCCAAACTGGATAAAAATACCAAGCTGAAAACTCAAGTTATGAAGAAAATCTGCTCTGCACAGGGATGGAAGAACAGAGTGCTGAACTGGCTTTGATATCATAGTCCTGAAATGGCTGGGCCCTGTCTGTCTGATGAGCATCAACACAGGCAAAGTGAGAGTCTCCCTGCTTGGAGGGGAGACCATAGAGAATGGTACTGTCTTTTTGAATCCTTCAATCTAGAGGAGAGGCTTCGGAAACAGCAGAACCTAGACTCCCTAGGGTATTTATTTACCAAGAAACTAAACCTAATCTGGGACTGTTCCAAGATGTTAAGAGTATCTGTGCTAGTAAATTGACAGAAGGCTGCTTGTCACACTCATGGTCTTCTGACTGCTGGCACATTCTCATCTGTTTTTCCGGGTAGTGTGGGAGTTGGGGTGCTCCAGTGCTCACCTCCAGGAGGCAATTTGTATGCAGCCACCTTGCTTTGAAGTAGAGCAGAGATCCCAGCATTAGGTGCAGGTTATTTTCTGTTATTTGACTTCAGTGCTCAAAAACATTTCAGTGCAAGTTTAATATACTAGTATTGGTGTGATTTGAGATGGTGGGCCACTGCCATAAGGAAAAATCCTCTTCTCCCCATTTGCCTTTCTTCCTGGCCACATGATTTCACTACTCATCACACCACTCCATGAGAAAAACAGATGTGACAAAAAAATGGAAACAATTAAAAGACACAAATAAATTTCTACTGTGTTTTCAATGCAAGTGGCTCCTGAGACGATCTCACAGTCAAGGAAGAGGATACAAGGGAGTGTGTGGTATGGAGAAGCTGGGAGCAAGGAAGGAAGAGGGCAAACCCTGATAGGGAGAAAGAAGAGCAAGAGAGGAGGAAGGTGGGGAGAAGACCTTCCCTTTTGGTGACCAGGAGCCATTGGATGGACTCAGCTGTCTGTAGTTGAAAAATCGGTTTAATGAAAGCTTGGATTCACAAGTACACTTTCATTAGAGAGGTAGAGTTGTTTATTTATTTAGATTTTGAACTAATCTCATTTAGATTTTTTTGACTAAGGATTCAAGTAGATTTTCAGCTTCATTTATTTATATTACAGTGAAGTGAAGCCATCATGACACTTTAGGGTTTTATTACAGAGTTCATTTTGATATAGCAAAAGAGATAAATGCAACACTGTGTACTAGTTTCATGGTTTGCTGCATGGTTTTATGTTATCCCAGAAACATTAAGTGATCATAGTGTAACTTAATTCACTAAATGAATAGTTTTGTAAGAGCAAATTGGTAACATTTCTTCCCTCTGACTTTGACGAGATGACTTGTAGGATGGTGGCAGAGCTCTGCTTAAGTTAATGGTGTCTCAGGCAGAGAAGAGGATCTGCCTAATTAAATCTGAAATAACTAGTGTCTTCTAGAAGCGTGTAGAAGAAGGTGGCTAAAGGAGTGTTAACAAAAGCAATAAATGTTGTGCATACACCCTTCAGGAGGACAATAATTGAGATAGCATGAAGGTTCAGTGAGGGTTAGCTTGTGGCCTGCTATATTAGCACACTTCTTACCTGCTTTGCTGTACAGAGATGAAGCAGGTTGCATGGAGTCAGTGTAACTGTGGATCTGCAGTTTCTAACCTCATGAAGCGTGAAGGAGTGTGCTCCTTATGGAGCCTCCTCAGAATCTGGGCTTGGGTGAAGGATTTGGGGGACTTGCTCTGATCTCAGTCTTAACTTTTGCCTGACACATGGCACACAAATTTGGTGTAAAGCTTGTGTTGCTCCTAATGTGACTTTAGTCTCCCCGTGCATGTTTGTCCAAATTTGAATTTCAAAAAACCCCCTTTTTTCCTGCATTCTAAAATGCAATTTTGAAATATGTCATTATGAAGAAGTGTGGGTTTGTTTTTTTTTTTTTTTTTTTTTTTTTGGTTTTGTTTTTTGTTGGGGTTTTTTTTTTTTTTTT
>JANIJG010024072.1:62459-75428 GCA_024611175.1 Megaceryle torquata | reverse complement strand
AATTTTGAAAATTTTTTATTTTGAAAAGTTTGGGTTTTTTTTTTTTTTTTTTTTTTTTTTTTTGGTTTGTTTTTTTGTTTGGGTTTTTTTTTTTTTTTTGTAACTGAAAACACTCTTTTTCTCTGTGTGTATAGTTGTATATATTATTTACTGTGGGCTCTTTCAAGTTGGAATTTCATGTTGTGTTAGTACAGGAATACTGTTCCTACTCATTGTGGATCACATTCAGCAGTACCTGTAAGAGTAAGTTTGAGGAATATTTTTTCTGTGAATGAAATACCCTGTGTTCCACGTGAAGGCAAGCATGGGATCCTTCTAGCATGTTTTCACGCAGCCTGTAAAGTTTCCACGTGAATTTGTGTGGGAACTGTTGACCCACCTCTGCTGAGTGCTGTATGTGCCACTTTGTTTTTGTTATATAGCAGTAAAGCCCAGAACCCTTTGCTATGCTTTGAAAACTCACATTTTTCCAGAGCTGTTTGAATGAGGAGCACCCCTTTACTGGTTCTCTTTAATAGCTTCATGTGCAGATATGCTTAGACCTATGCAAGGATACCATAAACCAGAAAGAAACCTATGAGCAAAAGATTCTGGATGTCTTGAATGACTTGCTATAGCACTGCATCAGAGCTCACCATCCAGAAACGAGTAAACACAAATTATTTTTGAAGTGCCAGGCCAGAGTAAAATTGTCTAAAACTTTTCATTTTGCTGATGCATTGTGTGGAGGTCCAGAAGCCACATTAGAGAACTGTAATCCTTCATCAGAGCATTTGTTTGGTTGCCTAACATCTGTGGATTGTTAAGATAAGTTATTACACAGACCTGCTTTAGTTTAGATTAGTTTGGACCACATCCCAGTACATTCAATCAGGATATAATTCCTGCATGCTGCTGAATTGCTTGCTCCCTATACTTCTCTAAAAATGTTTTCCAATATACAGTTTTGTCATTGAAACTCTTCGGTCACCTCAAGTTTTGGGTTGTTTTGTTTTGTATTTTTCCTCTTAAAGAAAACAGCTTTTCTTATTTTTCCTTTTGGACTGTATATATAATTTTTTTCCTCTTAAAGACAAGCTTTTCTTATTTTTTCCTTTTGGACTGAATATATCTCAAGGGAAATGTAGCATTTATTAAGTTTAAAGAGGTTCCTAAACAGGGCTGGTAGTGTAGCTTCTATGTGAGTATAATGCAGTTTTTTTGTGTGTGTGTGTGATCTGTGGTATTGGTATGTACTGTGTCCAAATCTCAGTGTTTAAAGACAGCTGTAAGAAAATGGTTTTGTACTTACATGTCTAGTATTTCTTCTTTCTGTATTCTGTATTTTGCTGTGGCTATTTGTGCATTATCTATTCCTGTATGTTTGGATTTCCTAAAATTTTGCATAAAATGCATTGTAATAACAAAGTTGGTTATGTAAATTAATGGTAATTTATTGATACTTCATACATATTTTATATGATCAAATATGTTAAACTGTAAATGAAGTCTGTTACCATCTTAACACATTTAAATGTGCTTGCATACATACACACATATGTAATTTAATTAGAATATTTAAATTTTACTTTAGTATTCCTTATCCTTCCTTTAAAAAAACCTCTGCTTGACTTATTATTTTATTAAAACTTTTTTTCAACTTCCCCTTTAAAGTGATAAAATACAGGCAATGACATACTTGGATTAATGACTTTGATTTATAGCATTGACATAGATTTTATACAGATGTGTGCGTGCACACCCTTGCTCTCTAGTGAGCTAACAATTGTGGCGGAGTCTATAAAGACATTTTTAAATGTGAGGGTTTTTCCCTTTTAGTCTTGCTGGGTTTTTAAATAATAACACACTAAAAATCTATTCTATTAGAACAGATAATCTGATAAACTGTGTTTTGTGAGCTATACTAAATGAAGCAAATAAGACATTTGGAATCAGGGAAGAACTAGCATTTATTTTTTCAAAGTTGCTGTTCTTATCCTAATGAGGGTTATCTCTTTTAGTCATAATATGTGTTTGTGCCATTGTTGAAATAACTGTATCTTTTGATTAGTTTTTATTAATTAAAATTTTAAGGTATTTTATTATCCTTCTTAAATAGAAGTCATCTTTTGATAAAGGCACAATCCAGATACAGGGAAAAGAGTTTAATATCTTCTTAGTGAGGTTTGGTCAAACACTGCAGAAATGGTGTTGGAAGTTCTGATGCAGTCTTCAGACCTAAATAGTCAGTCTAATCTAGGGTGTTTTAAATAAATCTTAATTATGTTAAGTATGTAAAATGCCTAAAATTTTTATCATACCATGTAAGCCATGCATGCACTTCCTCCCCAAGCCAGGGAAGGAGAGCTCAGTGCCAGAGCTTTGTCCTTGTGCAATTTCTTCCCTGAAGTGACTGTTTTTTCTATTCCTCTCAGTTTTAAGTGTTGTCGAATTTTGCAGTTGTTACATCATTTCTGTGTTTACACAAGATAATTTAGGCATATTTTTCATTTAAACTTTTATCATCCTTCTTAGCCTCTTTAAAATTTTACCCATTGTTTTACTTCTTTCCACATTAAAATATTTGCTTTACCATTTTCCTTACTGTCAGTTGTATTTTCTCTCATCTCTATTTTTATTTCTGACAAAATTCCTACCTCTTATATGCTCTTCATGCATTTTACCTTATCTGTTCTTCTGCCTCAGAACTCCTTTTTGTCTTTGTCTCAATTTTTTCTTAAATATTCACACACTGTAGAGTCCTGATTAACCTTTTATTTTTCTCTGGAGATTTACTCCTGTACATAACACTGTCTTGTATCGTATATAGACTTGAAACATAGAGTCTGGCTTTACTGTGTGTGCTGTTTATCTGTGTATCTGGAATTAAAACAAACAAACAAGCAAAAACCAAACAACAACCAACCAAACAAAACCAAACAAAAAACCCGGAATAATTCCTAAGAAGCACTGCTTATATGCACAGCTTAATTGTGATTGCCAGGAACTATTTATTTATTTATTTATTTATTTATTTATTACAGCTATAACTCAAAGGGATGGTAACTGATCATTTTGAAGTAGTACAAAATATGGTACTTTTGGATTCTTTTCATGGGTGCATTTAGTTCATTCTTAGTAGGTTTCTTTATGTCTTACCTTATATCTCTGGTAAGTAGTTGTTGTGGATGTAGCTAACACCATGCGCAGTATATGCTCAATTTATTTGCAGGAGAATGCTGAATTATGTTACATGGGAAAAATTAATTAAAGGGAAATACTGTGTCAGCTTTCTGAGGTTGGGAGTGAGCTGGGCAGGACTCCAGCACTCGTGGTAGAAGCCCTGTTTCCAGGCTGGTAGACTTGTCCTGACAGCGATCCACACCACTGAAAACACCCCAGCCCACCTACCCCCAACTGCATTAACACCAGCAACAAGCACTGGCCGTGTTGTTGGTGTTTATTCAGAAGAGAGCTAGGGCTGGGCTGAGGGGGGATTGCTACAGGTAGGACTGACGTATATTGACAGCACATTTTGGAGAAGCTCCCATAGCATGCGCCTGTAGGATGCTTGGCTCCAGCCAGTGCAGTCAGTGCTCGGAGAAGCATGTTCTGAGTCCTGTCTTGAGCACCAACATCACCAGTTTAGAGGAGAGCAAGAAGTCATACCTGCTCTGTGATAGCGAGCATGCATTTCAGGGTCTGAGGGGTAGCTGCACTGACTATTCTTGTTGTCTTCAACTAGGTTATGTGGGTATGCAATTTATGTCGAAAGCAACAAGAAATCCTAACGAAATCTGGAGCGTGGTTTTTTGGAAGTGGACCACAGCCCTCACCCAGCCAGGACGGAACACTGAGTGATACAGCGACTGGTGGAAGCTCAGATGCACCAAGGGAAAAGAAAGCAAGGCTGCAGGAGCGATCGAGATCACAGACTCCCTTAAGTACAGCAGCTGCCTCATCACAGGAAATCTCTTCTTCCAGTGTGCAGCCTGACCGGAGGAAAGGAGCAGAAGCACCACAGCCAGCTATGGGCCCAGACCAAAAGCAAGTTTCATCGAGGTCTAGAAGTGAACCTCCAAGAGAGAGGTAATGCTTGCTGTCTTGACAAAGCCTTGCAATTGGAAATGCTAATTCAGTATCGTTACACGGGGCTTTCAACTGGGCCTTGCATGTAAGAACAAAAGAAAAATTGGTTTACTGACTGTGGAAATGTTCACTAGCAAAGACATTGTCTGATGTGATCTGTGCAACAGAAATGAGAAAAAAAATAATTGTATTTTAGGATATTTCCATGCATCCAATGCATTTCCATACTTCAATGCATTTTGGTGTACACTTTCAATATAGAACTGTAGATTACTTTTAAATTTTGCAGGTTTTTTAAAGTTATTAAAAAAGAGCAAGCCTTTAACTTGATCAAATAATGTACTAGAATTTAAAGACATCCCCCACCCCCCAAAAAAGAAACAACCCACCTCACAACAATCCCCACAGAAAACACCAAACAGAAAAGCCACCTTGTGGTGTTCTCTCAGATGTCCTCATGTGTTATCTTTTTATCAATAAATATAGTATTTTTAATAAAAAAGAGGAACTATTAGAAGAGCTCATTTACACCTGCAAAGTAAACGTTCATGAAGAACAGAAGTAGTACCATCTTGAATTCAGAGTGAGTTGTAGGCAAGAATAAAGCCAACCAAAAGCAGACTATTATATTTTGAGTAAATGAGTAAATTCCCGAGCTGCATTCACTGTAATGAATGGGTGGTTGAGGAGTAGCAAATCAGGAGAGGATAATGTGATGAAGCAGTTGCTGTTCATTTGGCTGCTGCCTGGCAGATGGCAGAGCAGTCGAGGAGCGAGCCTGTGGCAACAAAACAAGAGTCTGCCACAGAAGATTCTCCCTTGTCCAGAATGATTGATGGTTATTGTGTTTCATAGCTATTGAAGTGGAAAATGGAGGAGGAATGGTGACTAGTAACTTACTGTGTGGGTGAGGTCTGGCTGGGTTTAATTGGACCAAAACTCAGGTTAGTTTTATTGATACGTACAATGTAAACAACCACACGGTGCACTCCTCTGATTCTGTTGACTTTCCCCCACCCACCACTGGGAAGGCCCCCAAGCAGTCATCACTCAGCTGAAGGACAATTTTAGGACAACAAAATGCTTTCTGTTTGTGCTTTGCTGTCCAAAAGCGAGGTGGTTATATTAATTATACAATAGTAATGTTCTCTACTTGTCACTGAGACTTTCAAATGAAGTCCAAGGGTTCTGAATGGAGAGCATCTATCGTAAGCTCAAGTCCCATTTATTGCCAAAAACAGGAGGAGCACGAGACGGACGAAAAGAAGACGGGAGCTTAACTTGCATCATATCCAGCTTTGCCTGTCCTGTCAGATGCATCTGTGAAAATCTGTGATATGTAACTTGAAGGTGTATCTGTTGTGGAGGGGAAGAGTCAGTGCCACAAAACAAAGTCCTAGTGACTTTGTCCTGGTGCAGGTTCATCTACAATACAGTGTACAGCTGTGTTTAGCCTTCTTCAGTATCAATGGATTCCTATGTGAACTGGTAAACAAAATGGCAATTAGAATGATGGGAGAAATAAAAATACCCAGTGTACGGGGATTTTATGATTCTTCAGGTTGCTTATTCTCCCAAAGGAGAAGATGAAAGAGGAGAGACCATAATTTTCAGGCAGCTTCATTATTCATTGTTATGTACTATGGCTGTATAGAGAAATAAATTACATTTTTCATCCTCGTTTATTACCAGAGAAAGGAATGCCACTAATTTATCTCAAGGAGTCAATTTGCTTTTCTTTATACAGTTCTGAAATGGGCACTTCTTTTTAGAGTTTTAATAAGATAAACTAGGTCAAATATTATTCTTTCTGGATGTATTATTTTTTGCATTTTTTAATATTCATATTAATTCTTTCTGTAATGTCACTGTGGGAGATAGTCCTTTTGGTGGTGTTCATATTTATACTGTGAGGGTGCTTGAAATAAATTGTGTATATGTGACCAGTATGTAACCCTCATGACTGCATCCAGAAAACTCAAGAACATACTCCAACACTCTGTCACAGGGCTCCAGTTATGACCAAGATGACTTTGAGTCTTCCCTCTTGCGTGGGTAAATTATTTTTATCTGCATTTATCCATGTCAGTATTCCTTGTGATTTTGCTTATTAATTGGACCATCCATAATTTATGGGTTTATGGGCTCTGGAAATTGTTTGCTATTGGAAAAGAAAGATACCGCTGGAAGGTTTAATGGATTTAATTCATGTTAATGTATCCAGTACTTTTTTATATGTTTTGCTATATCTTATCCTGGTTTATAATCTATTTACAATAACAGTGTACACAACCATTTTTATTTTATATTTAATCCTTCAAATTACTGTACTCCTTTTCCTTGTAGGAAGAAGACGACATCGGTTTCAGACCAGAATGGCAAAGGTTTAAAGAGTGAGCGTAAGCGTGTGCCAAAATCCTCACTTCAAAAAGAAGGACCATCAGATGACAGGGATCGTAAAGAACGGCATGAAGGTAGAAGGCTGGAAAAAGGCAAGTCACAGGACTACCCAGACTTGCCAGAGAAACTTGAGGAAGGCAAAGAGCCTGATGATGAAAAACAAAGGAAGGAAGATGAATATCATACTCGTTACAGGAGTGACCCCAATCTGGCAAGATATCCCGTAAAGCCACATCCTGAGGAACAGCAGATGCGCATGCATGCAAAAGTGTCTAAAGCACGGCATGAGAGAAGACACAGTGATGTAGCTTTGCCACATACAGAAATGGAGGAAGCGGAGGTACCTGAGAATAAATTAGGAAAACGCTCACAAGTACAGGGAACTCAGGACAGAAAATCTCTTGTGGAAACTCAGAGGTCGTACTCTATAGACAGAACAGGTGATGTAAGAATTTCTGTTTCTAAACAATTAACTAATCATAGCCCACCAACTCCCAGGCATAGTCCAGTTCCTATAGAACACGTAGAATACAAGAACCACGATTCCTTTAAAAAACAGAGCCGCCTTGATCCTAGCTCTGCTATTCTCATGCGAAAAGCAAAGCGGGAGAAAATGGAGACCATGCTAAGGAATGATTCCCTTAGCTCTGACCAGTCGGAATCAGTGCGGCCATCCCCTCCAAAGCCTCATAGAGCAAAAAGAGGCGGAAAGAAAAGGCAGATGTCAGTTAGTAGCTCAGAGGAAGAAGGGGCATCAACACCAGAATATACTAGCTGTGAAGATGTGGAGATAGAAAGTGAAAGTGTCAGTGAAAAAGGTAAGGACCTTTATGTATATTATGCACATGGCCATGGTTTGGGGAAAAAAAATAAAAAAATCTGTATTTTTCTCTCTTTTACTCTTTTTTAGACATACAACTTTGTTGTTCTCCTTATCTTTCTTTTATTTGTTTGTTGTTTTTCTTTTCTTTTTTTTCTCAGCTGAGAAGTGTCTTGTAACTGTTTATATTTCGTTTTCAGTGTTTCCTTATGCATTCTTAGATGAGGTGGTTACAGGCAGCATGAGCTGATGAGTTTTTTCCTCATTCTTTTCCCTCTTTTACTGAGAACTGACAGAAATTAAGGGTTCTACTTTATTCTCTTGATGGTCTCTGAACTCCTTTGGTCATTGCTTCATCCTTTTGTCTGTATGCAGAATAGTTTTCTGCAAATGATTTGAATTGGAAAGTGAGTTCTCTAACAATCTAAAAAGACCATTATAAAGCATCATAATCTTACTGACACCTCGGTCTTAAGATATGCAAAATTTTACTACATTTAATAAAATATCAAGGATTTGTTAGAGTTCATAGTTAACAAGGACAGAACATGGTGCCAGCAGAGTGTTATGTAGGAAAGACACAAGAATTGCCTAACTTGTTGTCTAGATGGATTTGCTCCAAAGCTTACAAGTTTGTTTAAAATCTGTTATTTCAGTTTGTCTTCATCTGTTGATGGTAACACTCAGCGGTAAGGCATACGTGTAGTACACTGTGTGCTTTTAAACAAAGCCTTTCTTCTGGCAGAAGTTAATCAAATTCATGAATGGTGAACAGATAAAATAAGCATCATCAGAAAAGACTCTGGTAGAACTTAACAACTGTTTTATAATCCTAATTTGTCTTTAAGTGACACTACAGTGGGCCGAAGGCTTTTTATGTCTTTAGGAGTAGCTTTTAGCTCTTTAATTGTCTGTGTTTGTAACTTGAAAGTTTTCTGCTGATGTTCATGCTCAAAATGCCAAAAGCTTGTCCACGTTGCCTTTTAGTTCCTGGCAGTGTTTCCTGACATATCTTTGATTCATTTATGCTAACCTGTCTGTTTGTCTTTATCTGCTGTTGTAGTCCCCTGACATCCCCTAAAGCTCCAGGTATACGTATAAAGAGAGATGACATTTCTCTCCTATCCCATCTGAATAGCTGTTTGTTTCAACTTTCTAAGCACAAACTTTTCCATTCAAAATAAGGATGCTTGCTTTTCTGCTCATTGTTATGATCATGCCTCTGAAATCTTAATATAGATTCCACTTAGACATAAAAAAACACCTCACTTTTTTGACTGTGGGTGTTGTCATACACTAGAACATACTGCACAGAGACATTGTACAGTCCCCATCCTGGGAGTGGAGGCCTTGATCTCTATCATATCGCAGTACTACCTCACTGTATTTGTATAAAAATTATAAATAGGAGTATGTTAGGGACCTCTCTGACCACTGCCAACTCAATACTTGGCTAACATTGTTGAGCATTCCTTTAGACCTTATCTCTACTTGTCAGTAAGCTAGCACCATGTTATTAATCAGAATATATATACATGCACATATATAGTATACGTATGTGTGTGAGTATGGAAGACATTAATTGCAGAAATATATGTATGCATTTAATGACTGTGAGATGTAGCTGTTAATGTTTTTTTTTTTCCTGATCTTGATATGACTTTTACAATCCTTGTCATGGGAAAAGTAGTGGAAAGCCTTTGAAGCTGTCAGTATAGTACAGAGAAAGAGCTAGGAAATGTGAATAGAAATGAGAAAGCAGAAACTTTTTTTGGTAGTAAAGTAACAAATTATTATTAGAACTACTCATGAGATGGAAGGGCAGGAAATTTTATTACCTAAGAAAGTGTTTTTGAAATCCTTCAGTATTTTAAAAGCAAAAATGCCACAGTAAAAGGGTATAGTGTTAAAAAAATATAAAAATAATTAAAAGATACACCTACTATAACTGAGGTCAGAATCCCATTCTTTTCAATGTAGCAGCAGCGTTACAAGCAGAATTTCATCCACCATTCCTTCAGTTCTTTGCTTTTAATTTAGGAGAGATACTGCACAGGTCTGTAGTTGTAGCGCTTTAGTTTATAAGCCTAGGAGGGTCTGGAATCCATCCTCTCTTCCTCTCCTATCAGCTCAGTCATAAATCTGGTGCCAGAGTAATATAAATGGAGCTAGGAGGATAGAATTCTTGCAAATAATTTTTTTTAATTTTGAACACTCTTGCCAAGAAAAAAGAAGTTCTTAATGTTCACGTTTGGTGATTATCAATATAAAGCAATCAGCAACTGAGTAATAAAGATGTACTATTTTCAATTCTATAATGAACAAATAAAATAGAAGTTTTCTATGGAAGATGGCTTACAGAGGTGTTTAAAAGAAAATCATGCCCCATAGAAATAATAAGATGTAGGTAGAGTGGATAAGACTGTATTGAAAATCAATAGCCAAACAAGGACATACAAAGTAGACACTGCAAAAGTTATTTTTTAACATTTGCATTTCCTAGAAATACTATGTAGGATTGCAATCTCCTGTCTTATGAGAACAAAAATCTTTCTAAAAGCGATATTCACAAATACAAAGAAAGCTAATTTAGCTAGTACATCCCCTGCTATTTACTGTAACCATTTGATATGTATTTATTCAAAATTATTAACAAAATAATTCACAGACTTTCTTTTAAAAAAAAGAGTATGTCAAGTTATAAAAAAATTATATCAAGTTGTTCCTATGTTGGAGTAAATCTAGAGAGAGAACTGTTTAGCAGTGTCCAAAAAGGTAATATCAAATTTCTTAAAAAAATAAAAGAAAAGAAAAATTAAAATCTACACCCTTTATGGGAAACTATTATTGACTGCTGATAATCATTTTCGTCTTATTATTAATACAAGCTGTAGGACTCCTTATTCTGAAATTGGTAATATTTGAACATCACTAGGTGGACTGAGTTTCTGGTCACAAGACTGTCCTGGCAAGGCAAAGAGAGTCCTCTTAGGAGGCATAAATTGCATGAGTACTCACTTCAAAGACTTCCTAGAGCAACATAAAGATATTACAAAAGAAATCCAGACCTCATTTTAAAACTGAGAATAGTTTCTGCCTACAACCATCCAATGAAGAATGCAAATTCAGAGTAAATTTGAGAAAAAAGATTTTTCTTTAAAGTTTAAAAGCACATCTTTGTGTAGAACTAGTAGATTTGTATTCAGATGAGGTTATATGTAACTTCTTTTATCCCGGGATAGATAAAAGAACTATTCTAGACTTCTGTCAGGCAGGCTTTGAAACTGGAAGATAAAATAGTGTTGGAAATTGGAACAGTGTGAAGAGGTACTGGAAGGTGCTCATGTAACTTATGTAAAGAGATTTGCTAATAGCTTTACATTTTGCATACTTAGTGTTCATATTTGCCTACATGTGTATTTTCTTCACACTGTTTTTGCTTGAAAAGATGCCTAATAGTCACATATTATCAGCAAAATGGTAAAAAGCTAAGTACAACTCACTTAACATACGTGCAAATAAATGTAATGGGTAGTCAGGAGAGCACAACAGAGTTGGAGCCTCCTCAGATGATTTTCCATTTTCTTTTAGTGAAGATGTGGTTGTTTTATTCATAATGCCTTTCTTCTAGTGCAGGGAGGAAAAGAGTGACCCAATTTAATTTCATTCTTATGACATCACCTTCTGGTTGGAAAGTGCTAGGGAATCTCGCTGGAATCTTGGTGTATGTGCAGTTGTGAGGCAGGGGGCTGTGACCAGGTGGAGAGGACTTGGAGGTCAGAAGGAGAAGGAACGCTATGGTTCGCAGATGAGTGTATTGGTGCTGGCTTGGCTCCAAGAAGAGTGGATCTAGCCTCTTCCTCCATCCTCCTCTATTGTTTCTAGTGCCACTTTGGGTGCTCATGCCTGGGGGTGGTCCCAGGGGAAGGGGAGAACATATTAAATCCCCCACCCAGTGATTTCTTCCAAGTGCTGTAGCATTGTTGGCCAGGAAAGTACCTCATGAACTAGGAGACAAACCACACGTGTGCAGCAAGATGTAAAAATGGACCAAAAGAAAACATCAGGAAAAGGCTATAGAGATGAGGAGGCTGGTTTCATATGGTTTTAGCTCAACTTTTTCACTGGGGTATGTTAAATTCGGAGTGTAGGCAAGTCAGGTTGTACAGTAACATCTGCTGGCATATTTTAACATCTGTTCGCATGGAGAGTTAGGCATGGAGTTTTAAAAAGAGATGAATTTGTTTTAAAATGTGACAGAGCTTTAACTTAATATAAAATCAAGCACCTTTGCTAGGAAGATTACTAATTCTTGGAAATTAGTTCCATTTTATCTTCTAGTCCTTGCGCAATAATTTAGATCCTACATCTGATTCAGATTTTAATGAAAATACAATCTAAAATGGCTGTAGCTTCAGAATTTTCATCAGTGCTAACATTATTCAATGCTATCAATATTCAGTGCTTTTAAGTAGCTGGTATCATTTACAGTTGTAAATAACTGCTTGTTAAATTAGTCTTGGGCAGTAAGAAATCTGTTTTGTGTATATGGAATCATGTGAAATGCATATATGCAAATAAAATAAGCTGAGCATGAGTGGGAAAAAAAGTCATACTGTTGCCAAGAAATGCAACACTTCACTGAGATAGGTAACCATATAAATAGGGATGTCACAGAACATATGTGGGTGAATTCTCCTTTAAAGTCCTGCCTTTAAGAAGGTTATGAAGGTGCTGGAGGGAGTTTGCTGAAGAGGTCTATAAAACATGATATGTAAGGCAAGGTGGGATGGATTGGGGTTGAGCTGTCTAGAAAAAAAAAGAAAGAAAAAAGAAAGAGGAAAGGAGAGGGAAAGGAAGGGAAAGGAGATAAAAAAATAATTAAAGGCAGAGAGGAAGGACTGGGCATTAAATGTAAAAGAATAAGCTGGAAAGGGAGAGAGATTTAATGCTCATCTTCCCCCCTGCATTGTTAAATTACTGATAGGGAGGTTGAAGCTCGATGCCAGAAACCATGTCAACTGTGAGGACAGATAAGCAAAGTTAAGGATAATTTTAATCATAATTTCTTACTCAGCTCAAATAGAGGATACCTCGAAATAAATATCAATTTCTTCATAGCCTTATCTAATGCAAGAATATACTATTTTTTGGTACCTTTTCCTTCCATTTATCAGCATCCAGCAGAATTCCACATCACTGTCACTCATCCTCCAGCACTCTTGCATTCTCCTGTGGCTAACTATGGGTGGCCTACCATGAGGCATTCAATTGAATTTAGACTCCTGTTCTTACTACCTGTTAATTTGCTGTTAATCAGATAAATGAATCTTTTGTTTGCCTGCTTGTTTTTGCTATCAGGTAAAAAGTGATTCATGTATGTATACTGCCATTGCTCATAAAAATGTTGTGGAGCTATTTCTTTCATATAAACCAGATCAGATTTCCAGACCGTAACAGCCTTTTTCAGCCTTTGGGTTGGGATTTTTTTTCAGGTTTTTTTATATAATATTTTTCAATTTTGAAGGTTTTGGTTTGGTTTGGGTTTTTTTGACTGATGGAGTGACTACTAAAAGCTAAGACAGCTTGATGGTTGTGTGCATGGAACCTTGTTGCTCTGTTAATTTTTCGTTAGCTACTGCCCCCTCCACACACCCCAGTTTTTAAGACCCTAATGTAAT
>JANIJG010024072.1:0-54557 GCA_024611175.1 Megaceryle torquata | reverse complement strand
CCCACCCCCCCAATATTAATACTAATACAAAGTAGACAAAGCTATGCTCAGCCCATGTAGTGGTCATGAGCTGTGCATTCTTAGCAGTGAATGCTGGATGTCAAGCATTGCGAGCACCACAGCTCTAGTGAAAGGTCACAGAAAACAGGAGCCTGGGCCTCAGGAGAAGAGTGAGACCCTCAAGGGATGGTGACCATTGAAGAGATGAGACTGTCCCTAATAAACTTTTTAATTTATAGAGAGTGTGCTAGTTATGGTATAGGTTACTTCTGTTGCTCAGGTTGGGTCAGGTGCCCTGGCTTTTGCACCTCCTAGCTTTAGCACAAGGCTAACTTGGAACTGCTAAAGACCTTCACTGTGGAGACACATAGGGCAGCTGTTCACAAAAGAAAACAAAGTATCTCGTGTATTTTCCTGAAGGAAAACAAAGTATTTCCTGTGTGGCTTGCACTAGGTGTTCCTGTGCTGGCAGGGTGGTTGGACTTGATGATCTCCAGAGGTCCCTTCCAACCCCTACCATTCTGTGATTCTATCTTACCCACTTTGTTTTCACTGAACTGGGTGCTGCAGTCTTCTCAAAAATGTAGCTTTCCTGAACAGAAAATTGACTCTATAATTCTATTCCAGCAAAACCAGGACAGCTGTTCAGTGGATGTCCAGGTGATCAGTGTCTCTTGGAGTATGTGAAGCCTGGACATTGTCCTCCTTGGAAGAATTATCTCCTAAGGAGGACATGTTGGTGAAAAAAACAGATATAGACAGTTATATTTTCTTTCTGCTAGTCCTGTACTACTGGGGACACTGAAAGTCAGCAGTGTCCAGGGATGTCAGCTGTGGCTTTTGCTGTTGACTGACAGGTGAGATAGTGTGTGATAGACATCATTTGGTACCTTGGTTTTGATCACATGATCCAGATTTACAGGGAAAGAACTTGGTTAAAGGTGTGTTTTCATTATTCCTAATAAGTCTACATATTACTAAAGATGAACAAATTGTAAGCTCTCATTAGCTTAATTATTTATATTTTATTCCTTACTAGCTTCTCTCCATGTGCTTTGTTTTCTCACATTTTAGTTTCTAAGCAGGCAGGGGGTTTTGTATTTCTGAAGTCCTGCAGTATCTAGATATGGTGCAGGGGAGCATACATTTTTACAGAGGAAGACCATCTCTCTGCCAGATAGTTTTATTGTTATATGTTTTGGATTTGATTAAATTAGATTAAATTCTTTAGCAAATCTCATTAGCTGTAATTCTTTATTCATGTGGCGTTCCCAAAAATGCTGGTATACAGGTTCTGCTTTTCTTTAATATGGAATTTGGAATAGAAAATGTGATTTCCAGTGTTTTATTTAGAATATATTTTTCTTATATAAAATTACATTCCCATGCACACATTTATTATGTAAGAATAGTACTAAATCATCCCAATCATGTTAAAAATGGTAAGTTATTTGAAGGGCTGTTGTGTTTTCACTGTGCTAGAAGATCTACATTTTGGGAAGTTTTACGTAACTGAAACCAGCCACATTTGCTTTACAGGACTGCTTCATTTATGCAGTTCAGTAAAACTTGTTCAGCCACTGCTCAATCTAAATAATAACTGCAGCAGTAGTATTGATTACTTAGGTACCTGAGCTTGTGTCTCCTGGGGGCTTTAAAGCCCTGAGCAACTTCTTCCCTGTTCTATCTGGAGATGAAGGAGCTTTTTTTTTCCACATCTTGTTTCCTGAGGATTGTTAATTCTGGACTCCTAAAATCATTAACTCCTTCTAGAGACTGAAACCCCTTGTCATTGCAGCCAGCGTGTATGAACCAATGCAGTAATCGATGCTTCCACTACACTGCAGAGATTTGTTTTAATGACGAGAGCTCTCATAGCCACTGTTTGGTGTCACCGGTGTTGAATGTTTGATGCTGCGGAATAACTTGGCTTAGAATCAGGATGCAAGGACCTTTGGGACTTCTTTTATGTCATCTCCTTCACACTGAAGTGGATTTTTGCTTGCATTACAGTTTTGCTACAGTTGCAGGCTGGAATTCAGCAACCTACTAGATGCCAGTTGTGCTTTTATAAACCATTCTATTGCCGGTGCTGCTATGTTTGCTGGGTTTCTTCAGTTTCTGCTCCATACGTTGCATTCAGAGACAGGTAAACAAGCAGTTATACAGTGCTGAGGTTTTAGATATTTAGATATATATATTTTAATATCTCTTTTTATAGTCAGATTTCTTTAACTGTACAGTTGTAGTGGAGACACTGTGTCCTCTGAATGTAAAGTATTAATTGTAGCAAGTATTCAGCTTAAACAGGGAATAAGGAACAGTTTTGTTTCTGAGTTTTTCAGTTATGGTTATATTTCAAAAGCTCATTTCAAATATGATTTGACATTAGTGATGCTATGTGGCATGAGTTTTTAAACAAAACCCCATATTTTGAAAGGACACATAAAAATGTAAATGTTTCTGAAAAGTAATAATAATATTCCAGTTGCATTATGACTGTTTTGCATTTGGGAGAAGTCATAGATATGAAATCAGAAATTTATTTCAGGAAACAAATAATCATACCCATGTAGTATATCTCTTTGGCAGAAGACAATTGATGTGTCCTTGATAACCTGAATTGTGCTACAGTTAGTAGCTTTAACAAGTTCAGAATGGAATGTGATTCTGTTACTTTTATTTTTTAATATTGTTTTGGGGAAAAAAACCAGCAAATACATGTACAAAGAACAAGAATGTTTAGAATAATACACAGTTATTATTATAATAATGATATATTGGTTATAATAAATGTACTGTTGTGCTTATTTTATATCTTATCTCTGCATCCTCATACTGATGCATTGCACTTTCTGAATCAGGGAAGGACATCAGCCCTCTCCATAGTGGGGGGAGGGGAGGAGGGAGGAAATCTGTATTTTGAATAAGGTCCTCAGCTAAATCACTGAAGGATCACACAGGAAAGTGAGAGGGAGGATTGACAGTTGTAAATTCCTTTGGGATTATGTGGCGTGTTAAGAATAACAAGGATTTTAAAAATCATGTATCTAAGTAGTTGATAATACTGTCTGTAAACATCATTTTTGAAATGTCTTTTTTCCACTAGAAAAATTAATACTGAAGATTGTATGATAGGATAAGTCATGATGGTGGTTTTAGCCTCTCAAATATTACAGCTGTGTTAATTAACGTATTTTAAGAGATCCAAATGTGAAATTAATTCCTTTTGGAAGTGTTTAGAGGAGAATGAGTATACTGAGGGCAGAATCTGGAGAGATGAATTGGTGAAAATGCTGCTGTTTGAGCAGCAACCAGAACAGAAATGGAACTGAAACAGCAGCAGAAATATTAGGAAAACAAGATGCTGCTAAGTTTGGGAGGATACAATGGTCAGCCTTTACTCTGTATGGTGTTTCAGGTATAAGACTGGAGAAAACCTTTGGTTAAGATCAAAGCCTTGCTACTCTCTCTCACACTTAGTAAGTTGTTTATAGCTACATGAAGAAAGGTCACTGTGATAGACAGCCATAAACTGCCTTCCAGAGACCTCTTGCACATCTTGGCATAAGTACACGAATAAGGTGAAGTAGGGTTGGGATTGAGAAGTGCAGAGCTGTGACACCGCGTTGCAGAGATTCAAGGCTGTGCTGTTGGCAATGGCATACAGGAGCACACTATAGCTTTGGAATGGCATGGAATTGGGGGAAATAAAAAATATTTTAGAATCACACTAGCCCCACATCCCCTGGTCCAATTTTGGTCCCTCTTGAGAGCATTTGACTTCCTTGTGTAATAGCCTGTAGAGTTATAAAGAACTATTAGTCATACCATCTATATCTCTCTGGCCATTAAATTTACCTCATCTCCCCCCATTAACTACACTTAAGTTAAGCTAAATATTCCACTCTGAAATGTAAACTGTGTTCTGCAAGGCACAGAGAGACTGGGCTGCCATCAAGGTCACTGTCATGTCAGGATGTTGGTTAGGTGCAGAGGTGCTCAGAAGGAAAACCATAATGCAGAGTAAAGCAAAACTAAAAAAAAACCCATGACAACAAAACCTTTATTTCTCCACCAGTTTGACCTGTGCAGGTATTTAGTAGCAAGTAGTAGGCAAGGCACCCAAGTATGGCCTCTGGCCAACCCTGCTAACTCTTCAAGTGAAAGGATATTGGTTTTCAAACAGCAGCCAGGCATGTACACTGTCCTTTCCTATAACCCCTGTGATAGATCATATTCACCTTACCATCTTCTGCACAGCTAGTCCTTAACTGGTTGACTTCATTTCCCTGTTTCCCTACAGTTGTTTATCCTGCTTTTGGTGTAAAGTCATTTCCTTGACCATTTGGAAATGGATCCTTTTTTTCCAGTTCTTTTTTCCACTTTGTCAGGATATATTTGAAGTCCCGTCCTGTCTCCTATAACTAGCCATTCTTTTCTCTTTGGGGTCAAGTCACCTAAAAATTGAGTATGTTTCTGGTTTATTAACTAGAAAGATAATGTGAGTATCGACTATTACTATATCCCAGACAAACATACCAGAACATGCTTAATGAATACTTTGAGATTTTTGTTACCAGTTTTAGTTGTTTAGAGTATGTTTTTCTAAATAGCTTTTCACCTTATGCTAGTTTTATTTAGATGCTTTTTTCTGGTGTGACACCTCAGATGAAGATATTTGACATCTGCTCTTCATTGCCTATCTTACTGCAGTGGTAGGAAATGAAATTGGGCTAATTTATTAATGGCACGTTGATTTATAGGTCTTGTCTTTTCTCTTACCCTCTTGAAGGTGATTTGTTCTCTTTTACATTTTTCAGGCACTGATAGGAAGCTGACTGGCCTATAATTTCTAGCCCCTCTTCCCCTCCCCTCCCCTTTTATAATATATGATGTGTTTGCTCTTTCCCAGTTTTTGTGGAACTTCATCCATACTCCACTAATTCTCAAGAAATAATTGTTTCTGGCAATGAGATAGCTTCAGACAGGTCTGTAAGTACTTCAGGGTGAAGTTAATTATCATAGTGCATACTATAACTAGACTGTCTGACCTCTCCCTGTTTTGGCATAACATTTAAGTTTTATGCTACAGAAACTGTTAATTTGTTGCTATGGGTTTTACTTGAGTTTATTTTTGGGAGAACTTAGTTAAAAAACCAACACCTTAGCTGCCTTGGTATCATTTGCTGATAGAGCCAAATGGTAGCAAACTCTTCCCTAGTGTTCTGGAATGGCAAGTACTTCATACTGGATAATAAGCACTAGGGACTAGATACTTGCAGAATGTTCTCGACTGGTTTATGTACTTGGATGCCTGCATTAAATTTTGTGTGTTTCCAATTTTGTCTTTTTTGCTTCCTGGTGCTCTGTCACTGTAAGTTACTCACTTAGAGGCAACTTTACATTGATTGTTCACCTTCTTGTAGAAAATGAGACATTTATGACTTAGTTGACGGTCTTTGATAGCATTTCTCCTTCCTCTATATTGAACTAGTTCTGCTTTTGATGTTGGTATTATTCCTTCAAGTACTTCCATGATTACTAGACTCCTTTTGCTGTCATGGTTGCGTGGTTATTTTTTCTAAGATTGGAGTGATTTTGTTTTGTTTTATTCTTTTGGTGGTTGGGTGTTTGTGGGTTGTTGTTTTTGGTTGTTTTTGGTTTTTTTTTTTTTTTTTTTGTTTCTTTTAAATTATTTATTGTTATTATTGTTTGTTTTGTTTTTCTTTTGGGTTTTGTTGCATTTGTTTTGTGTTGGGTTTTATTTTTTGGTTTTTGTTAGTTGTTTTGTGGGTTTTTTTAGAAATGTTTTAGGTTTTCCTTCTGCTCAACTTCCTTCCCTTTTTAAAGATCACAAAGTTTATTCACTTTGACTGTCTTAATGATTTCCTCTCTACCGGTGAAAAGCAAAGCTCCAAAGGTGCTTTGCTGGTTGCTTTCCTAGTGCCGGTGATCTCTCACTGTGCACTCCAAGGATTCTTCCTACACTATTCCCCCCTGAACTGGAGTAATGAAAGCCTTCAAATGCAGCATAAGGGAGGATTCTGATGAATGCTTATTAAAAAACAAACAAACAAACAAAACCAAAAGTCTTGCTAGGCTTATCTTCCTAATTTGGTGGTCTGGAGTAGATCTCCATCATGGTACTGCTGAAGTGCTTTTCCCTTTAGTCATGATCTAGAGAATTTCATCTGCTATATTTCCTTCTATAGTCCTGATGCTCAGGACAACCAAGAGCTTGGTTTTGTTTTTCTTTTTCTTTTTGTTTTGTTTTGTTTGGTTGTTTTTTTGTTTGTGTTTTGTTTTGTTTTTTTCTCCCGAGACTTTCCTTTTCATTATAATATTTGAGATTATTTATCTTCCCCAGTTTTCATGAAAATGAAATAATAACCTTGATAATGAAATAGAATCCTCTTGTTATTTTTCAAGTGACTTGTGCAGGTCTGTGTGAATGACTGTGTGTGCATGTTGGACAATCAACAGAAAGGCTCCACTGTCTGTGTCCCTTACCATTTTTGTGGTCCTGCAGATAAGAAGTGTTGCCTTTAGTTGCTGTTGTTTCTATGAGCAGGTTTATAAACACCATGTATTATCTTCTATATCTGAGCAGAAATGTTTTTCTTCTTTCCCCACAGTAGAAGAAAATAATATATTCAAATAGGCCTCTCTGGGCATATCCCATTTTGGTCACCTTATCTGAAGCAGGTTCTAACAGAGCCCTGATATGTCACTGGGCTGTGATGGATCAGTGACTGATATGTCACTGTATCCAGGGGACTTCTAATACACGGGCTGCTTTCACAGCCTTAGAATTTTTTTTCTGGTTTGCTTATCTTTGTTAAAATTCCTATCTGCTGGCATTGGAGAAACGCCTTGAGGTTTGAGAGTTTATTTTCAGCTTTGATTTTTGAATTATAATTTGTTCATAAATCTTTAACAAATATTAAGATAAAAAATATTCAACTGAATCTTTTTTAAGATAGTCATGGGAAAAATACCAAAAGACACCAAAAATGAAAATATTATCTTCTTTTGCAATTCACCCCTACTCAATGGATTTTAAATGTCCACAGGAAAAAAAAATCAAAAAAAACCCCAACACACACAACAGCTGACAGTTATTTTGTCTATGTGGGCTTTCTAAAATACCTTCTTCAGCCTCTCCATAAAAGGTAATCAAACCAACCACCCCAAAAACCAAACCAACCAACCAAACCAACCAACCAAAAACAAAACAAAAAACAAACAAACAAACAAAACCAAACAAACAAACCAAAAACAACAAAACCCCAAACCCCACAGAAAAGAAAAATTGTGTTGGGCTGAAGAGCAGCATGGCATACTTGAAGTGCTGGGAATTCCTTCCGAGCAGCAGAGAAGTTGTTATGAGCTGGTTAGGCTCAAAAATGTTTGTCTCCAAATTTATGAGCCCACGTGACTTTTTGAGATAACTTGCTATCATGTTGCACATTTCATCATACGCTGAAGAAAAGTATTACCAATAGATCATGCAAAGGCTAAAATAGTGTTAATTATATGAAACAGGAACTTAAATAAAACTGCAAACGCAACTTAGTGTTGATATTGAATTGGAATTAAATAGCAATAATAAATTAATTCAAAGAATGTCTAAGTTTCAAAAATATCTCCATCCATCCATCTACAGAATTAGTTTCCACTCAGTCAGCAAAATCAGCACTTGGAACTAGCCCTGGCAAACAACATTTTTCTTAAATCTTTAGATTCCACAATATCAAAAATTAGTTAAAATGTTTGCCTGCTGATTTGAAGCTCTTGGTAGTGCTAACCGCACCCTTGCAATAAGACTTACACATCCTCCGAATAACATTTTAGACAGTCTCTGAGATAAAAATAAGCATCTAGTTAGAAAGGGTGATGAACTTTTCAACACTCTCAGTGTTTGAGTGAAAGACCTGAATAATGATAGCTCAGGGAGTCTCATGATCAGGCTCCCTAGAGATTCAGGAAACTTAGAACAGCTTCCTTATTATTTTGCTTGTGTCCATGTTAAAAGTTTTAAACATTCACAAAACCTCCATTTGTTACTTGATAAATTGTGAATTTTGTCTTCAAGCTGCCATTGGCAAGATTAGTAATCTTTGCTTTCAGTAATTTATAAAGCTGTCTAACAATACAGAGATAATCTAGGTAGGAAGTCCACCTTCTGAAACATACAAATGGGCCCAGTTGTTTTTGTGTTGAAAGTTCTTTTGCAAGTACACATTTTGAGAAATTGTCTTGAGCTATCATGAAACACAAATACAATACTTTCTTAAAAAAGAATGTATGTGAAAACTGTACTCCTAATTTTAAAATAAAAAACAATCACAATCTATAGAATAAAAAAGTCTTCAATAAATAAGTATCTTGATAAGAAATTTTTGTTATATTTTAAACAGTCCACAGAAAATTCTCCTTGCACTTAGATAAAAATAATATATTGAAAGAATTTTTAGTAATCAGCCACTGAAAAATCATCACTTTGCAAAATGAAAAGTAACTGTGAATTTGCAAACTTCTGTAATGAAACAAATTTCCAATAGTAACTAAGGTAACTTGCCTAATTATTTCTTCATTTCTTGTTTGCAAATAAGAAGTAGCATTGTAACCTGTTCTGTACTCACAACGTAACTTTAAAAACAATTTTTAAGCTAAGGGGTTTTTTTTCCAAATAAAACGCCAAAGTGTTCATTTTGTGTGAGAAAGAGTATGAAAGATCCTTATTCTCAAGACACAAAATTAAGGAATAAACATTTATTTTCAGCATATGCTGGATAATCCCATGTTGATCTGAAAATGTAGTGCTTGGCCAAGATCCATAGACTATTTTTTAATGATTTTCTATTACTCAGAAATTTGATTAAGATAGAGAAAAGCAATTTTGTATCCTATCATTGTGTTAAAATGCCTAAATAAATATTGAATTGAGAGAACAATCTGAGAGGCTGGCTCTAGCCTTGGGAGCTATAGGGGACAGAGGCATGTGTGCCAGGTCTGTACCACAAATATGAGTATCATATATATATAAATTGTCACTTGTAGAGAGTACTAGTCTTTATTTGACCTTTAGAATCGTACAGTATGTTAGCATTCAGTGCTTAAGACATGTGCCAGCAGGGAACTCAAATCCAGTGCGATTATCTATTTTCTGTACAAAATAAAACCTAACCTTCACAGTCTCGTGGTGCATTCTTCCCACATACCGCATGAGCCAGCCTGTCTTTGATCTGCATAAATGGTAAAACACAAACCTCGTTCTGCAAGAATTTAAGTTCTTAACTGCTGTCATCTGAAGTGGGCTGATTTGAGAGCAAGGAGATGATGAGCATTTTTTTGAAGCTTTCTGTATAAATAGTCAATGGGTAGCTTTTGAATTCTCTTCTTGCCACTTAAATATGAGGGCTGTCTATCATGCCAGGGTACACATGTTTTATCTTTGTGTGGTTAGTTAGCAGCATGACTAGAATGATTTAAACACACGTTGTTTATACACCGAGTACTTTTCTGACATGATAAAACATGATTACCATCTTATTCTTTTTTTTTTTTTTTTCCCCCATGGGCATAGAATTACTTTCTTGCTTGACAGTATGACCTACCACATCTGTAAGAGCAAAGAGATGTTTTTGATAGCAGTAATAGCATGCAGAATGGTCTTCTAACTCAGGAAAACCCTGTCTATGAAGGATGAAGGCAATTAAGTTGATACATGGGGTATCTTTACATTTGTTTAACTTTTTGTAGGTTGAAACATGTTTTCTATTGATTTTTACCTTGGGAAACAATTGATCACTTCTATGAGATATTGATCCAGTTCCTTGGGAACTGTGGAAGACAGAGGATATCACAGGTCTTTGATAAGCTTTACTGTGTGTTTAATGCAGGCTATATTTGACTCTAAAACTTAACAAAGGTAAATACATAAATGACTGTTGCATGTGTTAAATATTATATAGCAAGACAGTTTGCACTGTAAGTTTAGATGCAGCCTCTGAATATAATTATCTAAGTTTTTCAGTTAATTGATAGAACTACTTTATTAATTAGCACTTACTTGTTAGACTCAATTAAGTGCCTAACACAGGCTGTCTGACTCTTACTGTTAGGACTGTCTGTTTCTTGTCTCAAGTAACTGCTGCAAATCTAGTGCATCTGGATTTGAGCATAATACCAGAAGCACGTTCTTTGCTGAATATCACTAGGCTCTGAATGCAGTCTGGATGGATTTGGGGAAGCATCTTAGGGTATTTTATCTCCAGTATTCAAAACTCCTTGGAAATCAGCACAATTGGTCATACATGATAACAGACTTTCTCATATTTTGTGCTTGCTTTGGTTTTGCAAGAGAGACAAGTCTCATTTCCAGCACTTCTCAGCTTTGCAGAATCTCACTTGAAGTCACAGTATTGCAGCATTAGCTTTTGGTATGAATATTGCTACTGAAGTTGAAGTATTCTAGAGAAAGTGTTTTTATGGTGGTGTGACTTTTGTTCTCCCTTTATTTTGAAGTCACGGACGTTGCGGATATAAAAACAAAGGCAATTGTTAAGGGCTTTACTCCCCATCTTGAAAATCTGAAGACTGCGAAAGACTTCTCTCAGAAAAAAAAAAACCTCAACACATTTGGGTCTTGTAAAGTAGATTTATGATTATATTTGCCTGTGTCCAAGAGTAAAGTAACTGAGCAGCAGAATATTAATAGGAAAAATATTTCATTGACAGCAGGATACAACTTTTGAATTACTCCCTCAGGAAAAAAGGTTTTATTAATATATACTTGTTTCACTCCATTGGTCTTAAGTAAATCATGCATTATAACTGTAAATGGATTTTCAATAATATGCTTTAAGTTTAAATACATTTTTGTATGTTTTAGAAATATATCAGTAATGTACAAAAATAGTGGTACAGTATATATATATTTTCATAAATGCTTATTATTTTCTAAGTTTTCCATGTTATTAAATTTAAAGCATTATTTAGAAAGGGTTTAAAAGTAGTTTAAGCTTGTAAATCGGTTATTTGCTCTGTAGAAAAGTTGTTATTTCTCTCCATCATGTCTTAAATTTGTCTTACTTGTTATTTTTAGTGACTGTTACCAATGCAAAAGTACTCTCTCTAGGGTTTTTTCATTTGAGTTTTGGTGGGGAATTTTTGGGAAAATCTGGGATTCTGAAACTTTGCTCTTAGATTTTAAGTTTCTGCATGTTATTTACCTATTCCTGGATCTCTGTAATACCAATTCAGTAAAATTATTTTGTGTAATTAAACAAATAATTAGTTCTGGGTTATGGTAGTGCAAGAATGGCGTAAATGGGTGTTAAGTAAAGCAGCAGTAATGACATAGCATAGTCTGGGAGAAGTTATTTTAAAAGTATAGCTGTAACAGAGTGCTGATCTGCAGATGTCAAGACCCTAGTGTCAATGTTGCTGACATAAAACATTTTCTAAGCTCATTTGGTGATTTTGTTCCTTAATGTTTTAATTTCTATGTTCTATGAGTGTTTATAAATATAGATCAACTGATATTTTCCATTGTGAACCCCTTTTAACAGTTGTAGATTCAACAAAAAGTTTGCATGTCAGTGGTCTATTTGGAACTGAATTTTAAGGGAAATCTAAAAATTGAGTAATTTTTTCAAGAATGTGGACTTTTTTCTCCCCAATTCATGTGGTTTTGCAGCTTTTAAAAATATTCACCAAATTGTACACCTATCAATTTCCATCAAGATTTGTGATTTAGTAGCTACCTTTATGCCTTCCCAGTGTACTATTCATGCTCCAGCTCAGAAGAGCCATATTTGCAGAAGTTCCTGCTCTCAGCTTCTGAGAACAGAGGGTGAAAGGACTGTGATCATGTCCAGCCATGGTGGACATAGCTGCTGACTTGGTATTTACCAAAGTGCACAACAGACAGGAGTGGTGAAAAGGATAAAAAGTGAAAGGTTTATGTATTGGGAGGAGGGGGTGGCAAAGATGTAGCTTAGTATCAATGTGTGTGAGGGGAAGGAGGGATTAAAATACATAACCAAAGAAAGGACACCAAGACTAGAAGCAGAAGGAGACAGAAGATGGAGAATGGGAACAAAATGACAGGAAAGAAAGGCAGCAAAGAGTAGATAGTTGGTAAGGATGTGAAAATTAGCAGGAACTTGGTGGGATATAAGCTAGATGCATGAATCCAGTGTTCATAGATATTCAATAACCAGGAGGAAGGGCACCAAGGAAACTGGGACCCAGAAGCTGAAGCTGGGGAAGGAGGAAAGGAGAAGGGATCAGGGTGCCACGTGGAGAAAAAGACCAGAAATGTTTCTGAGCACTTGGACACACATGCTTCCCTGCTGGAGCTGGCCTTTATTCCTGCCTGAACGTTTCTCTATTGCTGAGCAAATAGTTGTGAAATGTGGAGGCAAAGTGTGTCGTGTTTTGCCTGTGGCAGGCCAGCTCACACAGGAGACAGTTGCTTTTTGGTGTCCTTACTGAAGATCAGAGAGCTCTGTGCCACAGGTCAGTTTATTGGAGCACTTGGTGTGGCTGTCTGGTTTGTTGATTTGTTGTTGTTGCAATTTTGAAGTCTGTAAAGGTACAAGGAACAATGCTAAAAATAAAACTGAAAGATATGGAATGTGAAGTTAAGCTCTCCAAAATTCCAGAACTGCAGTAGCTAATGCAACCGCAAACCGCCTCGTGTGGTTATGCATATGATAATAATAAGCTGTTTAAAAATAAGCTTGTGCGTATGATCCTGTAGATGGTAAGCTATTAAAGATTTCATGGGTTCTAAAGAGTGTTATAACTTGCATTTCATAATCAGCATCTAAATATTTGTAGAAAAGGAGTAAAAAGTAACAAAGTCCTCGTGTAATTTTATTTTTTTTCCCTTACTAGAAACATGCTTTGTTTGGTCTTCTGTTGGATGTGTGTGTGCCCATAAGAGCAGTGATCTAACAGTAGTATTATAGAGATGTGCTATATTAAGTAAGATAGCGAAGTTGTATTGCCTAAAGTGTACCTAATAAATAAAATATGTGCATATTATGAGTGCAGAGGGTATTGACAATAAGTATCTGACTGCAATGATAAAATAGGATTTTTATTTTTAGTATCTTTTAAATAATCAGTAAAGAGTTTGTAGGAATGTTGTTAGAAAAATGTATGAAGAATGTTCTGAAATGAAAACTAAGTCCAGGATATAATAATTTAAAGACTTGAAAAAAACACCTCACTTGTGGACTTAATGCTATCAAACTGTTCCACTAACATATTTCATATAACCAAGGCTCTCTGCCAAAGTGAGGGTGAAAAATGCCTGTTGGGCAGATAGGAATATAAACCTTTGTGAGAGGTATTTCCTTCAGGGTCTAAAACTAACCTCTGTAGTGATGGTTTACATTTTGGTTTGGTTGGTTGGTTGTGTGTTTAAAGGCATCATAAGGTAAATGGCAGAATCATCTACTTTTTCTCAGATAAAATTAAAAAATACCTCTTGGTTATTTCAGATCAAGCTTTTATATACTACTGTTACTGCAAGAGAGCATTAGAAAGAGTTGTCATTCTCATTTCTAATGACACTACTTCATTGTTGTTAATACAAGCTGCCAATGCCCAAAGGGATAAAATAATGAGCTCATGGTTCAGAGCTCATGGGTATATGCCCTTTAGAACTACTGCTAGCACAGAAATCCTTCAGATTTGCTCCTGTTGTCTCACATTGAGCCGTCTGTTGGATCTATTCTATCCTGCACCATTCTCCATTGTCCTTCCCTATAACACCTGCATCCTTCCTCTTTATAAAGAAAATTGTGCTCTGAAATGCACTTCCCAGTATTATTCCTCTTGCAATTCTTGCCTCATCCCTATTGTTCTTGGCATGCACATCAGTCCTCTATTACAGACAACTGCCAATGAAGTTTGCAGATTTTTGCTACCATCTCAGCTGTCTACAGCTGTAATATATTGTCAGACTGTGGTTTCCTTATCTTCCCATACATTCTTATATACACTCTGTGGTGTTACACTCTGCTGCCTTTTCTTCCCAAACCCTAGCCACGATTCCTTCCTTGGCCTGATAGGTTTATGGCTTTCAGACCACAGTAATACATGGATTTATTCTCGGTGTACATAGTATATACATTTGTCCCAAGCAAAATGAAAGTTTGCAACCTCATACCTGCTGTTAGTACTATCTGCTCTATTTGTGTGGCTTTTTTCCCTGGTGCTCTGTTACCCTTTACCATCTCCTGTGCTTCTCCATCTGTACAGTACCCGTTGTCACAGTATTGATCAACTACTTTGCAGATTTTTGAGTGTGGTTGACCATTCTGTCCTTAAATATAGTTAAGTGCCTATTTTGTGGGTATTCTCTCTTGTGTCATCATTAGTTGTAGTCCTGTGTGTTTGTTATGGAGATGGGAGGAGAAGGACTGTGAATGGAATGCATTGGGGTCCGTTCTTGGAAGATGACTGGGCAAAGTAAAAAACAGCTGGAGTGCACAAGCAATTCTGAGGTGCAGTTTGTGAGGTCCAAATAAATGCATTATTATGTGGTTTGGGTTTTATATTCTTAGGCTATATTGTTTTCAAATTGATATAAATTAATTTGAATCATAACAGAGGTTTTGTATTTGCTTCATCAAACTATTGCAAATTAAAATTCGTGCATACAGAAAGAATCATTCACACATCTCCGTTTGAGAGATTACACATTTCTTCTATTCATATTCCTCCAGGTGACTTGGATTATTACTGGCTGGATCCTGCCACGTGGCACAGCAGGGAGACATCACCCATTAGTTCGGTAAGAAATAGGAAAAAAGAGGTTCACAAGTATGTATAAAATATTTGCTGATTATTTCCATTCATAGATGGATCCATAGATATTGTGTTGTAAAAAATTCTTCTGTACAAATTGTATGAATTTGATTTAGTGGATCATGGAAATCAAAATCAGAAAGAAGCTTTCAACAAAGTGTATACTATTAAAATTGCTTGAATTGTAACTTGAATTTATTTCTTTTATAGACATGATACTAGATTTCACTACACACAATGAAAGCAACTGTGTCTGTGATGCTTCTCTGGGAGACATTATTGACTTTTTCTGTTGACTTGGAGTGGGAACGGATCATTTGGATTATTATTTTTTTTTAGTTAACCTATATGGTAGAATTGAATAATGTATATTATGAGAAAGAACAGAATTTATGAATATTCTTTTCAGGGTCATGGACTTCAAATGTTTAATTTTATTACCTAAAGTATGTTTTAAACATTTCATTGTATTGAGCTTTGAATTGTATCATTAGCTGCAGAATTAGTGCTGAGATGTTTTTACAATGGGCATAAATATTTAATGAAGCCGGAGTCCAACAAATATAAGTAATAATAGAAAGTTTGGGTGCAGTATGCAACGCATCTGAAGGATGTTTGTGCCTACAGTGACATAATGATCCAGACATTTTATTGGTTTATAAATGTGCATCTAAATACAGGAAGATGGTTGCACTACTTTAATTCCACTGCTTGTTTTTTTTAACAGCATCCCGTAACGTGGCAGCCTTCTAAAGAGGGAGATCGCTTAATTGGGCGTGTTATTCTTAACAAGAGAACAACCATGCCAAAAGAATCAGGTGCATTACTGGGGCTAAAAGTAAGTATTACATGTTTATATGGTAAATGAAAGAAACTTCCACTGACCTTAGACCTAGAGATCTAACACATTAAATCAGAGGAGCCTCTAATTACTTGGTCATTTGGCAAAAATTTATTCCTCAATTTTAGTAAGTTTTGAAAGTTATACAGATAAATTATGAATATGAATGTATTTAACCCTTCTGTGTGGTCTTCCACTTATCCATGGCAAAGCAGCTGATCTGTTTTGATTAAAAAGTGTACATTCATTCAGCTTCCTGTCTGCAAGACTTATACTGCACACTGCAATGCACTAATGGAGTTCTGCCTTTTTTAGCTCAACTGTTTTAATTTCATTTAAGTAATTCATCTCATAATCCACATAGATAAATATCATCCAGATGCAAATGTTTACAAGGTCTGTGTTTATAATCCACACGACCATTCAGAAACAGAAGTTTTTTGTAGAATGAAACTAAACATTTACCCAAAAATCTGCAGAAAAACTTCTTAAAGCATAGTAGACATTTTATAAATATAATTCCAGTTAATCAGGTATCCCAAAATTAACACATTGATATTAAGACATTGACAGCACTGTCCGAATGATCTAAAACCCTAAAGTAGTCATTTGTAGTGGACTTTTATGTTTGTGTCATTAAATTGCTTGAACATTTAAAGGATGCTACTTCTGAAACTGGTGGGGAGTACAGTGTGCCAGTTCAAAGATTTCTCTCTCCATGTATATTTTTAACTGTATGGAGCTCCAGAGGTGACTGAGAGAATTTAATTTGAGTGTCTTCCTCTCCCCACTGAGAACAGAAGCAATGGAAAATATCATAGAATCGTTAAGGCTGGAAAAGATCTCCAAGATCATTAAGTCCAACCATCTACCCAACACCTCCATGACCACTAGACCATGTCCCAAAGCACCACATCCACCCATTTTTTGAACACCTCCAGACACGGTGAACCCACCACTTCCATGCGCAGCCTGTTCAATGCTTAACTACTCTTTCAGTAAAGAAATTCTTCCTAATATCTAATCTGAACTTCCTTTGGCTCACCTTGCAGCCATTTCCTCTTGTCCTGGTCTTAGTTACTAGGGAGGAGACCAACACTGGCCTCACTGCAACCTCCTTCCAGGTAGCTGTAGAGAGTGATTAGGTCTTCTCTCAGCCTCCTCTTCTTCAGGCCAAACAATCTCAGCTCCCTCAGCCTCTCCTCATATGACATGTTCTCCAGTCCCCTCACCAGCTTTGTTACCCTCTTCTGTACATGCCCCAGCACTTCAATGTCTTTCTTATTTCTGTAGTGCCTAAAAGTGGACACAGTGCATCCATTTAGGACTGAGTCTACTTCAAAAGGCACGACACTGAACTGGTCATTGCATGTAGTTGTCTGATAGTTCACTCCCTCACATGTGGCTGAGGTGTGGGTTCTGATCATTGTGGTGGGACTTAAATCAGGAAAGAACCTTGTGAACTTGGTAATGGCATGGGTAAGAGCCATTTATCTACTTTGAAGTGAGATAGTGTGGTGTGGGAATACAGAAGGTGAGAAAAGCTTCACCCTGATAAATGTCTAGTGGTCTGTAGCACAAGCCTGATTTTTGCTGGCATCAGGCAATTGTTGGGTTTTTGTAATATGTGAGAAAAAAGTTTGGTCATAAGTAGGAAAAGTAGATTGGAGAGCTTCTCTTCGATTTTTCAAGTTTCAGTTTTGTATGATATGAACTAAAGCCCCTACTGATAAATTTATCTTGTGGCAACCTTGTTGGCAGGTAGTCTCTAAGTCTTCTTGGGTATTTATCTGTATTAAAACTACTACTAGTTATTGTGATTGCAGCTTGGGGAAATAATACCTCATGAACCATCATTCCACTGTTATTTTATTATAAAGCTCCTCCCCGGATATTTCTGACAAAAAGGATTGACTGGAGAGAGTAAGATAGCTAAAGAGAATAGCAAGTCAGCAAGACTATATTTCAAATAAAATATAAACCAAGAAAATCTAATTTCTTAAGGGCACATTTTTTTACTGATTTTTTTCTGATCACTGTACCATGCAGTCATCAAAAATAGCTCTTCTCAGTTCTGTTTAGCAAAAGCCGGAAGTTGCTGTTTTGTCCTGTCATGTGCCTGGATGAGAAGGCCTGGGCTTTTGCAGCAGCAATGTTCTTGTAAACTGTTTGCCCATGGTCCCATAGCAATGTATTTGCTAAATTCTGAATTGTTGTACCGATTGCTTTGGGGATTTTCATATGTTTGATTTGATACACACTTGCAATTTAAACTTAAGCTCATGACAGACATCTCTTTTCAAAAGGTACATTTTCTTATTTATTTATTGAGAAACATTTTTTCTGCAACAAATTTAGATACTTAGCAAACTACTTAAGATTGATGAGACAAGCAGTTTAAAAGGAGTACGGATTTTGTTCATGCTGTGTCAGCTTTACTTCTTTCCAAGTAGATAGATATCTTTACATGTGTATCTTTAACTTTGTCTTTAAGCCACTGTAAAGCCCAAATTGACAATAGATTTGCTTATGCATACTTTAGGTTTAATTTTGAAAATAATGCAAAAACTGATCTGTCTGTATATTTATGCTTGATATGATGTCTGCTTTGTGGCTTGGAAACTCACAAATTTATGATTATCCAGGTTGTTGGTGGAAAAATGACAGAATTAGGACGACTCGGTGCCTTCATTACCAAAGTGAAGAAAGGTAGCTTGGCTGATGTGGTGGGGCATCTCAGAGCAGGTAAATCAATCGGTTGCATATAAAAGATACTGTCTTTTGATCACAGCTTTCTGTCATACAGCTGTTAATTTATGTTAACATGGATAGTGTCATATGCTAATATATTTTAAATACAGGACAATACTATAATGTTGTTATGGAATGCTACAGTTACATTCATTTCTAAATTATTGTTAACTCCTATTGCTTCAAGATATGAGCAAAATACAAGATTTTCCTGATCAATGCTGGTGTCAGGACTGAGTGGCACTGGAGAATTTTTGCTTGCTAACTCAGGAGCTGCTTGTTACACACTATAAGGGAATGCAAAGATATTTTAAAACTGTTTAGTTGTGGTAAACAGAGCTCACTACACCTAGTTTACTTTCACTGTAGTGTCACCTGAAGGGTGATGCACTGTCTGCACAGTGGACTTTATTAATACTTCTTTCGTGTGTATTGTTACAAATATAAATGGAAAACAACCCAAGAATGTGGTCTTAAAATATTTCATTTATACAAGATATATATATTGCACTTATAAATATATGGCTGTGCTTTGGCACTTTTCAAGCTTCTAAATGAAGCAAGAACAGCAGTTGGGTTTCAAAGTTCCATCTTAGTGGTTTATATTTTTACCCTGGCTCTAAGCAACTACTTTCCAAGCATTGTCTTAGCAAACCAAAGTCTATACAATGCCTTCTTAGGAACCCAGAAGATCTAATGACAATTTGTATGAATTTAGGATAATTGCATGAAGGAAATAGTAATAAAGAATTAGAAAAGTTGAAGACTTTCTAAAAATATCATGCTTTGTTTAGGCATTTGTTAATTTTTTTTTTTTTTTTTTTACCAAGTCAATATATGTAAGGTTGTTAGCAACAATTATTTTACTTTATAAATAGATTTTTAACTGCAGATTATAACTGAGGAAGGTAAGTTTCTCTCTAATCTTGAACTATTTGGGCTGAAATATTACTTTTCTAATGTTTAGTCTTACGTTGTTTTTTTAAAAACTCAAAGGTATTTTTAAATTTCAAAAAATATTTTTAGAGCAAAAATAATTTCACAGAAAAAAAATATGTTGTTTTATGCCTGTTTTCAATTAATGAAAGTCTATTCTTCCTATTGTATGGGACTAAAATACAAAAAGAAGACATTCAATGAGCCTTTGCTGTTAGGAAAACATGCTTTTTTGTCTCTTTTTTGGAGGAAAAACCTCCAAATCTTGGCTAGTTGATAAATCTTTGAGTAGCTGTACGAACCTCATCAATTTTAACAAAGGCAAATATGAAGTCTTGCATCGGGAACAGAACAACCCAGTGCAACAATAAGCACTAGGATAGAAAGCAGCTTGGCAGGAAAGCATCTGTAGGTGCAGAAGGACAGTAAGTTGAACATGAGTCAGCAAAGTGCCCTTACAGCAAGCGCCAGTCATACACAGGGCTGTATTAGCAGGATTGTGGCCAGCAGGTTGAGAAAGGTGGTTGTTGCTCAATCCTCAGAGTTTATAAGGCTCTATTGGGTTACAAGAGAGATACTGACAAACTGGACCAGGTTGAGTATAGGGACAGGAAGTTGATTAAGGGTCTGGAGCATATGGCATACAAGAACCTGAGAGAACTGAGTTTGTTCTGACTGGCAAAAAAAAAGACTATGAGAGGGTCTAATCCTTTTTTTACCTGGCTAATGGGAGGCTCTAGAGAATTCAGATCTGGACTGTTCTCAGAGGTCCACACTGATCACACAAGAAGGAATGTGCACAAGCCAGAATGAAGTAGATCCTGTTTGTGAAAATGTTTTTTCTTGTATCTAGAGAGGATAGTTAAGGCTTGGAACAGGTTGCCCAGAGGAGATGTTGCATATCCTTCCTTTGAGGTACCTGAATCCCAGCTGGTCAGATCCCTGAGAAACCTGGTCTACCCTTTGATGTTGGCCCTACTTTGAGCAGGGATTGTAACTAGATGACCCTTAGAGGTATCTCTCAACCTGAATGACTATTTTAGAAATCAATTAAAAAAATAATAATAAAAAAAAATAATTAAAAAATCAGAGATTTCCAGCATAAATCTGAAAACTTGCTATCTCTGCTGAATATGCAACACTAAGTGGGGGTGGAAGGCAAGATGCATTAATATTCCTTCCTAGAGGAATCTCAGATATCCTGGGATATATGCCTCACCAGCAAAAGTGGCTCCATATGCTTGCAGGGTTCCTCTAGGTTCTGCCAGACAGCTTTGTGCATATATCTTGGTTACCCTAAACATCTACAGTGTAAGGTCTCTTAACAGCTCCTTGACTGGCTGACTTTCAACTCTGGACTACTACAGTGGTACTTAAGACCAGGGAGTTCAGCTCACCTGAATTTGTAGCAGTGTATCACAGAATCATAGAACGTTTGATGTTGTTAGGCACTTCCTGAGATCTCTAATCCAACCTCACTGCTTAAGCAGTCAGCTAGAGCAAGTTGCACAGGACTGTGTCCAGTTGGGTTTTGCTTAACTCTGAGTTTTGAGTATCCGAATGGTGTTTCCCTGCTTCCATGCCTGTTACTGAGAGCAGAAATCAGAATGTAAGCCTTATAGATAGCATCTTAGATGAACGAGAAAATGTAAAAGGGCTTGGCTCATCAATAAAGTGAAGAACTAGACAAGATGAGCAAAAGATCAATGGCAGTGATCTGGTTAGAACTGGCAGAAGTGCATTTCACTCAAATCTCCATTTGGATCTCATTTTCAGAAACTGGAACCACTTCTGTTAATTTAGCATTTTGACTGTGGTGATCTTGTGTTTTATCACCTTGTCGTTTTTTCCCCCCCCCACTGGGTGTGGGTTTTTATTTGTTTTGGTTTTGTTTTTTGGTTTTGGTTTTGGTTTTGGTTTTTTTTTTTCACTTGATCTACTAGTGACTTACAAAATTAAAAAAGCTGCTTAAGTCCTCTAAAACAACAGTACAGACACCTTGCATGTTCCTCTTCAGGTTTCTCAACCACGTTGCACCTATTTTGTTGTCTTCAAAATGTGATGGATTCATTGCTGTGTGAATTAGGTTTAAACTGTGATTTTTAGTGTTACAAATACATCATATGTTGCTGCTAGTTTTTGCTATTATGTTACAACCTAGCCACAGAGATCTTGTTGCCTTTAATACCAAGGATGCTTTTGTAGATAAAACTAATTAGC
Organism: Megaceryle torquata; assembly: GCA_024611175.1. NCBI lineage: Eukaryota > Metazoa > Chordata > Aves > Coraciiformes > Cerylidae > Megaceryle > Megaceryle torquata. The sequence goes on along the minus strand of JANIJG010024072.1, from coordinate 32,974 downwards.
TCTTAAGAAATCAGATTTTATTTTAGGGAAAACCAACATCTTGGTTTTATAAAAGTTGTTAGTCTTAAAATACAGTCAGAATTACAGAAGAAACTGACTGTGTTTTCACTTAATTGAATAAATTCTCAAGTAAGTTCCTAGGTGCTATCTAATTGTTTCCCCCTGGCATAAGATTATGTAATAAGTACATAAAATATTTTAAACAATTCCAGCTAAACTACATTGTAGCAAGTTAAGTCTAGGTCAGCAACCATTTATTAAGCCCTCATGTTTTAAAGAATGCTAAATGCTTTGAAAGACAGTGTAACACTATGGAGTCCTTTCTTAAAATACCAAAATATAGGCTGTTTGGGGAGGAAAGACTGACAGTCCACTGAACACAAAGAGAAATTGAATCCATCTCTTTTGGTAGATAGGACTTCAGCTGCTGGCTTTACTCCTTTCGGGGGAGATCTGAGCCAAATTATCAAACTTGAGCTTGTTAAGAAAACAAGAAAAAGTATCTGAAGTGCTGTTCCTGACCGATAAACATAAAATCATTGCCAATTAAGGAAGTTATTTGTGGCATCAGATAGTGGTTGAGAAGTTTTGACTGCTGCATATGATGGGATGTAAGAGCATAAACCAGTTCCTGCAGTTTAATTGTATATACTGATCTTTCTTTAGAAACTCTACTTTGAGATTTTCACCTTTTTATAAGGCCAAAATACAATGTAATACATGTACTATTTAAATTCCAGAAAAGGCAGGCTGAAAAAAAAAAGTTATTTAGATAACTTTCACATCATGTGTTCCTCTCTGTCCCCACTAACATCCTCAGGAGATAGTGACTCATTCCTTGCTATTATTTTTGGTTCCTTTGACACAGACAGTGACGACTCCTTTTTGTAGAGAAGTCAAAATGCACAGGATTGAAATAGTAAAAAAAAAAGTCATGATTTTTAAAGGCTTAACAGCAGGTACTTATGTTTTTCATTTTTGATGGTTAACTTGTTTTCAAAGTTTAGTACTGCTAGTTAATAAAGGATCTTTTAAAAAGACTCTTTCACTTCATAGCACAACAGGTCCTATATTATTCTGGAAGTACTTAATATACTTAATATATTTGCACAGTGGTTTCTTTAATGTCTCTTGTGTGTACATATTGTAGCTGTGCTCTGAGAAATAAGCCTCAATAGCGTCTAAAAATATTTTGTGTGTGTGTGTTTCAGCACAGCTTTTGAATTGATTTTGGGCAATGATACTTGGTTAAATGGATTTCATAAATGTTTTGCACTTCTTTATAAAAGAATATGGAAATAAGATAAATTTCTCTTTAAATTCAAGGGGATGAAGTTCTAGAATGGAATGGTAAACCCTTGCCTGGAGCTACAAATGAAGAAGTTTACAACATTATTTTAGAATCAAAATCAGAACCTCAAGTTGAAATTATTGTTTCAAGGCCTATTGGGTAAGGTTAAAGACTTGCTTCTTAATCACAGTTATTACTTGTACTTATGAGACTTTTAAATGGATATTTTTGAATTAATAATTTTTTATCTCTTAATAATGAAATATGATTCACTTTTATTATTGCCATTCTGTATATTCAATTTTCTTCAATGCTATTTACAATCTTGCATCTTTGCAGTGATATATATATAAGTATAAATGTTGTTTTCTGTATGGCCCAAGTACAAACAAGGGGTTTACCAAGTGGCAAAGGAAAATTGGTGGATCAAATGAACCTCTGCCTGATAAAGATCTGCTTTTCTAGCTTCGCTAAATCAGAATAATTCCTAGGAGATTTTATGAGTAGAAAGCATTAGCAAACATTGAGCATTGCAGGATTTTACTGAGCTAATGCTAGTAGGATTTTAAACAGGCCTTCTTTAAAAAGCTAAAAAAAAAAACCAAAAAACCAAAACCAACCAACTTTTAATTGAAAAGACTGTATTTAGCCTTATACTGTCATCAAAATCAAAAGTGGAAACAGAAATTTTCATCAAAAATTATCATTAACCTGTTATGTTTATAATAGTGTTTGTTCATTATAAATCCATGTTTGGGGTTTTGTGATAACAATTCTTATATTCTTGATTTCCCAAACGAGCCTTAGAAAGATCATAGAATCTGTTTGAATTTATAAGGTTATTGGGTTGGCCCTGTATTTGTCCAAGTTGTTTTAGTGATATTTTACTCTCCTTCCTGAATGTGACTCTATTGGGACTTTTTTGAGCTAAGTCTTACAGCATTGAATATGAATCATGTAATGTAAATTCACATTTATATTACAGAGCAGTATGATTCGATTAACAAGAAGTGACTCTTGGCTAGTTTTAAGAAAAAATTGAAAGGATTTAAATCTCTCTGTAGTTTCTTACATCCCTCAATGTCATATGCACTCACTGTAAGTTTCTAAGTACCACTATCCTGTAGGTACATGGTAAAGTTCTTTCTTCCTTATGAATGCATGGTTATTTCATTTTGAATTTTCTAGTTTTAATCCTAATTGTAATTTGTATCTGTCTCAATATGATAAGTTTTAGAAACAAAAAACAGTCTTAATTTTCTTACTAAAACATTATTTCGTTAGCTTTTGATTTTTGGTTTTGCCTATACTGTGCAAACGTAGCTATAATTTGCAAGCGGGTTCTACCTTTTTAATGGGAATCACTATTAAAAGTATGAGTTCAACCTTGTAATGGAAAATGAAAGCTTGATGCAATAATTGTGGTTGTTAAAGGCTAAAATTGTCATCCTGATGGAGACTGTTGGGGAATAGAAACCTTATTTTACATTTTTTATTCAGATAAATTAGGAGTCATTCTTGACTGAAAATTGCAAACTCAGTCCTTCATCTCTAATTAAAAATTAAAAATGCCATAAGGAGAGTTTTGCAAGTCTAGTTTTTGTGTTTATGTCAGCAGAAGAGAAATACGTTGACTAAACCTGACTTGAACTCCATGTCTCAATTGAAGAAAACCTGGTAATTGACTTGTACAACTGATGTAAAAGGAAAGTGTTAGATTAGTATTCTAAATAATGAGCTTTAGATATATTTATTGCTATTGCTATATTTACAAATGTTGTGTATCATTAAACTTTTAAGAGAGCTTAATTATTGAACTAGCTGAATTATTTTAGTTTATGAATTTGATACATCTAATAGCTTCAAAAAATGAAGTACAAGGTGACCACATTCCAGTGACACATTCTTGTAGAAAAATTGAGAGAAAATAACACAGTTATTGAACTGAGGCATAGAACATGAAGTGCATTCAAAATCAAAGAATGTTTCTGAATCTGAGCAGTAAATTTTATACTAAAAGAGTGTACCCAGAATAGTAACGATAAAATGTAAAGTTTTGCTTTGGATGACCCATGCATATTTTTTCCAGACACAGACAAAAATAGAGAACATCAGATTGTCCTTTTATTTTGAGATAAATGGAGTCTTGACATGAAGGTCTTTACATACTATAACAACACTATTCTTGCAGAAGTGTGTCTTGATTGCTTTTTTTATTTGTTTGAGGGTTTGTTGTTGGGGTTTTTTTGTTTGTTGTTTGTTTGTTTGTTTTGGTTTGAGGTTTTCTGAGAAAAGCAGATAAATATCCCGAAGTGACTAGAGCATGTAACTTCGAAATTTAAAGATTTTTTCCTTTTTCCCAGCAGTAATGAGTCAAAGTTGTGTTGTTTTGTATCAAATTGGGATTTATCTACCTGTCATCTTAAAAGAACAAAAAATATCAGGCATCGTACAAATGAAGGAAATCCTGGTAGTAGTTTAAAATGACATACTGCATGGGATTTTCTTTCTGGTTTTTGTTGTGTTTTTTTTTTTGGTTGGTTGGTTTTTTTCCCCCTAATACTTATAATTTATATAAATTGTGTTACATAGTAGGAAATCATTTGCTTGCATTAAGAGATTACCATCTTCCCTCCCTGATTCTCTTTGTCTTGTTATCCAAACTATGTGATTGTTTGAAATTTATGACATGGAATTTTATTTAGTCCAACAAGTCTAGTACATCAAAGTTTTGTGTCTACATTAGATCCTGACTCATTGAAATTGAAGCTGCTCAATACAGCATTAAGTAGTAATCCATTACACCTAAAACTCCTGTGAGGAAGTAGGTTCCCGAAAGACCTGAAAAATTATATTTGGTCTGCATAATTGAAGTGTTTTCATCTCTCAATATTAATAATGCAAATAATGTACCAGCATTTTTAATGGTCTTGATTTGAAAAGTCCTAGCATATTAGGTCTAAAAAGCCCAAATATGAGACAATATGGTTTAAGTGAATAATGGGAGGACTGTAAGCCCGCAAATTAGACTGCCCACAAATTAGACTGCCAGTTACCAAATTGATGTCTAAACAATTTGCTCAGTCTTGTAAATTTGGATTTCTGTGTCTACCAGCAAAAGTAATTTTTTGTAATGGATAATTGTAGGATGTTTATTAGAGAAAAATGTGAAACCTGTAACACTATCAGCAGATAAAGGCATAACAATAAACAGTAGAACCACAATAGTACCGTGAAAACTCCATAGAAACTAATTGATGTTAATGCTAATGATTGCAACACAAAGTAGATAAGAAACCTATAAATAGTAGAATTAATGGGTTGGCTATCTAAATATGAGGGGAAGAATTACCTATGAATATGCATACAGTGTGAGGGGTGGTTAACATAAGAGAACATTGAAAATACTCTGGGAGTATGCTTTTGGAGAAGAAGCCTGGCATGGTAACTAACTCAACATCTCTTGGGTGCTCAGGTAAGACCTATGGGACAGTGCCGGTAAAACAAATGGGTTTTTTTCATTTGTTTCTCTTTTCTTTGTCAGATGATAGTTATCTTTGCTTGCATTTCCACAGACAATATTGCCAAAATTGTTGTTTCTCTGGTGTGATTCAGCTTCTCTGTGCAGGGACTGCTACTGTGCTCTAGATCCTCACAAGGAGGTTGATTTTCCATGATAAACCAGGCAATGCTAAATTCCAGAGAGTCACTTGTGTAATTAATGCAGAAATCTGCAGATTGATCTACAGGTTCTGATGGGAAGGAATGATTTTGGAAATAGGAGGATCAGCATCAGGGACAAGTACTGAGAAACTGAAAACTCTGTAGGTTGTAGAGGACAATGTTTCTGTCTCTAAAGCCACTTTAAAAAGTGTGGGTTACAACCACATTTGAATTTGGTTTGTCTTCACTGATCAAGCCCTTGACTATAGCCCTTAGGGAAATTACAGCTGTTCCCGTATTTTACAAAACAGTGATCCTCACAATCCATACATCTGCACAGAGTAGTCTAAGCCTGAGGTATGGTCTGATAAAATTTATGTATTACTTGAGGTGTGGAAGGATCAGACATAAGATAATCTTATGTAACATTATATAAGACCAGAAAATACCTTTTCTTTCTGAGACAGAGATGGAAAGACTAAGTTCCATGTTGGTTTTCTGATAGTTTCCTTTTAGAATTTTCATCCTTTAATTAATATGCCAACATTTTAGAAAAAACACTGTGCATACATTTGATGAAATTTGGTACACCAGTTATTTTTTTCTTGTGTGCATGTAGTATTTAAGAAATTATTATGTAAACTGGATGATCAAATTTGTAAGAAATTGACAGGTAGACAGAAACAAAGCTTTGAATTACTTCATGTACATTTTAAAATCAGTAGCAGAATGCAGAACTGTCGCAGAGCTTGCTACAATTTTAGTCATCAGTACTATATTGCATAATTTATTTATTTAATTTATTTTTGTGTGCTGCAGTTTGGTGTGGAGCTGTACTTAAACAAGATAAATAGATTAGCCAAGATATTTCCTATCAATAATTTATATATATATATTTATGCACACACTTATACATATACACACATATCCATTATATATATGAACACATATAAAAATAATATATATATGTCCATTTTAGTATAAAGTTTTAGAGATTTAAAATAACATTTCTGTTGCAAACCATGCATTTTGTCTGGAGTTTAAATTCATGTTCTAGTTTACATTGTTCATGTCAGTTTTTCATAATTACAAGGAGAATAGAAAAATAGATTTTAAAAAAATATACTTTCATTTCTTCCCTGCCTCATGAGTAAAGTCATAAGAAGAATCTGATTTTATTTGTCATTTACCCTTACCTGGTGAAATAGGCTTTTTTGAATCATGGGCACCAAAAGTTTGAATTGCAGGACATGCAAAGAGATTTTAAGGTTAACTGATTGGTCATTGTTACATTCCTTTTCTAACTTAAGTGTCCGTTTCTTTTTCGTAAGTGACTTTTATGTACCTAAGACTCTTAGTTTTGTGGTCTTCCATGACAGTAGGATAATGTTTCACTGAACAGTGAAATGCCTCAATACCTCTAAAAAGCTCAGCTTTAGTCTTAAAAATCTTGTAAATATTCTTCAGAAAATGATACTGTAGTTCCAATTATGGGTTTATTTTGTTGTTGTTGTTTGTAGATAAAAATATTTTCAAGTCATTAATTTAAGAGCTTTGTTTCCATTTTCCTGTTTCCATTTTTTTTCTGCTTTGCTAACATTTGGACAATGACAATTGTTTCCTGCTCTTGCAACACATTTTCAATGATTGCTTAGAAGAAAAGAGCCTGCAGCTGGCATCATCCAGATTTTGGTGGAAGAGCAAATGTGATGATAGCAAAATTATGATAGATGTGCGTGGACATAACCAGTTAGATTTTGCTTCTATCTGTATATGTACTGGGTATGTGTATGTTGAAAAATGTCCATACCCAATCATTATACAGTTTGATTTTTTTTTTTTAGCCTTTGAAGAAATGCATTATTTTTGTTTTTTAACAGCGCTAATGTTATTTACCTTTTCTTTTTATTATTATAAGACATTTTCATCAGTTTCGCTCCGTGAACTCCTTGAGACGTTTATATAAAAATTACTAGTGAGTTAATCTATGTCTTATTTTTTGGAATCTTTTTTTACTTCCAAAAAATAGTTCAACGTCCCTAGCTATACTAACTTTTGCCACCTTTCTTTTCCTGAAAGGTCTCTACATTTGTTCTTCTGGTTGTAAAAATATTGTGGAATCTATCCACAATATTAACATTGTTGTGTTTATATCATTCTGTCTGCTAGTTCCTTAACTTGAAAGTAGTAGTTTGCATTAGTAATATCTTCAGGAATGCTATTGGAAAATATGTATTTAAATATTTCCCATTTCTCTCCTTACAACCCATTAGAACAGAAATAGGTCTGTATGTATAAAAGTGTTTCAGAAACATTTGTCATAGCAGAAGGTCATCTATGTTGTTTCTAATTACTATGTGTATATTCACCTTTTAGTGATATTCCACGGATTCCTGAGACTTCTCACCCCCCGTTAGAGTCTAGTGAGTACACACCTTGTTCCTTTCACTAACTATGGTCTTGCACCTGGCACAAGAGTTTCATCTCTGTATCTTCTGAAAGACGAGCACAGGAAGACTGACTTGGCTCCAAGGTTTTTGTATGGCAAAATGCAGTGGGTTTGTCTTTTGTATTAAATCTGAAACAATATAGATTTCTTTAAAGCTGTACAGGTTTCAAATGTTAGCAGGATTTTCTTGTTTTCTTCTATAGATTATGCTATTAGTACCATACTGGTTGGAAGGGAGATGTGTAATTCTGTGAGAGGACAGTATTTTATTTAAAATGTTTGTTATATGGTTTGTCACTGCTGTACGAGGAGCACTTTTTCATATGTTATTACAGATAAAACAAAACATGGCAGCTTTAATATGGGGTAGGGATATCCAGACAGTCTTTTCTACTATGCTACCACATACAGTTTCAAATCTTTCTGTATATTAATCCAGTTTTAGTGTGTATAAATACAAACTTTATACAATAAAAAGAAAAAAGCTGTTCATGTTATCCAACTTGACTTCAAAATTTTGCATGGAAATTTCATGTGTTTCTCATGTGGTTTTAGGTTCAAGTTCTTTTGAATCTCAGAAGATGGAAAGGCCTTCTATTTCTGTTATATCTCCAACCAGCCCTGGAGCTCTGCGGGATGCACCACAGGTCCTACCAGGGCAGCTTTCTGTGAGCATATTTTGTTTTTTTCCTGAGTTGTTAAAGAAAAGCTGTTAAGTGCTGGCCCCTCAGCCTCCACATGCCCATGGTCTATTGGGAAGTCAAGAGAAATGTCTGTCATTGTTAAAGACTAACATATTTTCAAATGTTTTTTAAGACCTTCTGTACAGATTCACTAATGATCACTGTAAAAGCAGCAGAGCTAAAGAATTGTTGTCCTAATACACCAAAACCTGCAGGTACTTACACTGAGAGGAGCCCACAAAAGTGCCTTGTAACTTGTCATCCTGTACGCTCTGCATTGAAAATGGTGACTTCTCTGTGCAAGCCCAGTAATCTGCAAATAACAAGCATAGTACCACTTTATCTTCTTTATGGGAGAATTTAAAGAGCTGCGTAGTTTTTAAGAGTTACAGTGTTCGGTAATGCATTTTAATTTAGATATACACTGCATCCAGGAACTGTAGCAATAGTTGAAGCTGTGTTTATTAACTATAATGCGAGTACTTAGATTTATTTTGTACATTCAATTGGGGTTTTTTTTTATAAATCATAGTAATTTCTAAGTATACAGCAGGCTAATGAAAATTCATGATTCTCTTAAGAAATTATTCAGCTGTATATTATACTTTCCATAAGAAGATTTTCAAGGTGACAAAATATTGATATATTTCAACTATGCATTGAGTTTAACTGCAGTCAGGACTTCCATTTTCAACATAGCTTTTAAGGTGCAGAGCTGAGACGTGCTGGTTTAAATGTACTCACAGATATAAGATTATGCAGTGAATGCAATAAACAATGTAAATAAAACCTGTCACCACCATTTTATTCACCTGTGGTAAATACAAAAGGTTTTGTATATACCATCATCTTTTCAGTCTAACTTAATTAAACATTAAGGGATTTGAAATAAAATATATCTCATTGTCTCTTGGTGAAAATGATAGTTACTTTTATGTTGTGGTTAATGTAATAGTTTGAAAATTCTGGGGTTTATTCTGTATTTTTCAGTAATGTTTTGTGGTAACTTGATTCTTGTAGGTTAAACTGTGGTATGACAAAGTGGGACATCAGTTAATAGTAAATGTTCTGCAAGCAACGGATTTGCCACCAAGAGTAGATGGACGCCCCAGGAATCCCTATGTAAAAATGTATTTTCTTCCAGACAGAAGGTAGTAGTATTTCAGTTTAGAAAATCATGTTGTAATTTACCATGTATTGAAGCAACTTTTAAATGAATGCTTATGAAGTATTCTTTTTATAATTTGTTATAGTTGGATTGATGATAACAAAAAAAAATGTGCTTTAATCATTCAAGTCAGTATCAAATTAACTTTATAGACTTGTGGATGAATGCAATCCACTGGAGAACAAATACTTTTATCTTTTAGGCATTATCAGATCAGAAAGAATGAAAACTGTAAGTGCTACTGAGTAGATGGCATTTTCTGATTTATCTCTAAAAACAATTTACAACAAATATTTACGTTTCAGTGATAAGAGTAAAAGGAGGACCAAAACAGTAAAGAAAAGTCTAGAGCCAAAATGGAACCAAACTTTTCTCTACTCCCACGTACATCGTAGAGATTTTAGAGAACGAATGCTTGAAATAACCGTATGGGATCAGCCAAGAGTACAAGAAGAAGAGAGTGAATTTCTTGGAGAGGTGATACATACAATCACATTTCTTCTGAGTTTCTTTGGTTTTGAATATATATGCTTATATAATTTATATATGTGTTTGTGTGTGTGTGCCTTGAAAGTAAAATTAAAACCTGATAATTTTCTTACTAGATTCTTATAGAGCTGGAGACAGCACTTTTAGATGATGAACCACATTGGTATAAGCTACAGACACATGATGAATCTTCACTACCTCTGCCTCAGCCATCACCTTTCATGCCAAGAAGACATGTGCATGGTGGAGAAAGCACTAGCAAAAAATTGCAAAGTAGGTCCAGGTGTCATTTATCTTTTCTAAATTTTAAGTTAGAGATCTGGATATGGAGTAACTATTTAACTTTCATATACTAGATAAAAAAAATCCCACAACTGCTTTGTAATCTTTAAATATCATGAAAATGTGTGGAAGCGATGCAAATTATGACATTATGACATGGCAGCCTTTCACCTGTGACACATAACTTTCAAGTATATGAAACCTGTTAGAATTAATGAGAAAAAGAAAATTGTTCAAACATTTGTTTGCATCTACTTCCCTTTAAATAAAATGATTAAGTTAATCACATTTCTTAATAATTAAAACAATTTAAAAAAAAAAAAAAAGTCTTTGAAGACTTATGAAGCTCAAAACCACTTTTCATCATAAAGTTAGTCTTGACTTGCAATATGTTCATTTATACAATCAGATGAGAAGTGTACTTGTGCAGCAAAGAGAAATTGTATGAATGTATTTGGGAGGGGCAGTTGTTCTGATGGGTCTGACTTCAGTTTGTATGAGGCATATTAAAATACTGAATGTATTGATATATTTTAATATTGTAGCTTTTCTGCTCATTTAAATTAATCTAAGATTTGTTTAGAAATACAAAAAGCATAGGGGATTATTTAAAAATAGGTTTCCAAGGTATTTTTCTAATTTTTCTTAAACGTGGAAGTCATTCATTCCAGACAATGTGTAGGAAATTGGTGCACGTTCAGGAATGAATTATAAAAATGTGATATTGCTGTAACTGCTGCATGAGGATATGTATAGAGAGACTAAATTAAAGGTTAGTTTTCATGAGTTATTTGAACTTTGCTGAAAGCTGGCAGTGCTGTTTCCTCTTCCCCTTTCTCACCATATGCTGCCACTTCTTTCCTGTTGAGCGAGTTGATTCAACTTACTCACTGAATTTACACAAAAGTATTTTTTAATTTATTTGACTTTTTGCTGTCTTAGTGAGATAAACTATCCTAGTAGAGGATTGCTGAGGATTTGAGGGAAGGAGAAGGGGAAAGGAGGCTGTGGCAGCTGTAAGATGTTAAATTGGTTCAGCTATCTTATAAAATGTCACTGTCAGTCACTGCAGTTTAGGTCTCCTCCTCTACTGCTTAGACTTAAAAGAATCTTTTTAATTTCAATAGTACATTAAATGAACATAATTTGACATTTTATAACACGACTAGATGTTCAGGTATTTGTCTACCTTACTGTTGTGCAGGATCTCGGCCAATCAGTGATAGTGACATCTCAGATTATGATGTTGATGATGGTATTGGAGTTGTTCCTCCAGGTGCGTGGGTGAACAGCATGGTCCTGCTTTCTTCTTCTTTTTTTTGCTTGTTTGATTTTTGGTTTGGGTTGTTTTTTTTCTATAACACTTTGGAATATTGAGGATACTGATTTTGGAGAGTGCATTGTGAAAAGAACAGTTTTCCCGATTATTCCATGGTACCTGTCCTAAATCACGGTCAATTAAAATATTCTACTATTCAGTCACTGATATTCTTTTTACATACCATTCTTCATATGTGAACCATTGGATGGTTCAAATCCTTTAATTGCTTTCTTTATAATGTTCCAAGCATTATTTAAACTATTAATTATTTTTTTTAATCATTTAAATGTAGTAATTAAGATCTCAGTGTTGATTGCAAGCATTTATTTTCTTTCGCTTTTTGCTTCAAACTTAGATATAATGCAGTCTCCATGGATTTTATTGAGAATGCATGTCTGTAGATTAAGATGCATGTAGCATGGCTGTATCTTTTATAGTTTTCATAAGCCTTCATGAACTGTCATTGCCCTAAATGTTCATAAATATATACTTGTAGAGACTATCGTGATTTAACTTTTAGTTCAGCATTACTTGCATAACTGAAAATGAATCATTTTGGATACCACACTTTGCTGCTTCTGTTTGACTGTTGCCATGAGTCAAATGAATATGTTTCCCAATTGTCCGAAACAAACTGAAGAGTCCCTATGTCATTGCCAGCACTAAATCAGTTTTTCTGTGTATTTTCTTGGTGAATTAAATCATAGTGGAAATTGGAAAGCTCTCTATCTTTGTGATCTGTGTTTAAAATAATAAGGCAATTTTTTCATTATATACCCATACAAATAAATAGCATATTTTATTAATGTAATATCATTTTGATGTTTGAGCTAAATTCTCTTTCTTTTGTTGCTAATTGTATTCTTTCTTTAATACACTTACCACCTGAGTTACTTAAAGGAAATTTGTTCAGATGTGTCTAGTAATGATATTTGCTTTAATGAAGTGATTACAGAATCATGGAATCACAGAATGGTAGGGATTGGAAGGGACTTCTAAAGAACATCTAGTCCAACCCCCTGCCAGAGCAGGATCACCTAGAGTAGATCACACAGGAAGTCCAGGTGGCTTTTGAAAGTCTTCAGAGACGGAGATTCCACCATCTCTCTGGGCAGCTCTGTTACCTTCACAGTGAAGTATTTCTTCACACTGAGGTTGAACCTCCTGTTTTCCCATTTATGGCCATTGCCCCTCGTCCTATCCCAGGTCACCACTGAGAAGAGCCTGGCCCCATCTTCCTGACACCCACCCTTCAGGTATTTATAAACATTTATAAGATTCCTTCTCAGCCTCCTCTTCTCCAAGCTAACCAGATCCAGCTCTCTCAGCCTTTCCTCAAATGGTAGATGCTTCAAGCCCTTAATCATCTCAGTGGCCTTGTGCTGGACCCTCTCCAGTAGTTCCTTGTCCTTCTTGAACCGGGGATCTCAGAGCTGGACACAGTACTCCAGGTGAGGCCTCAACAGCAGAGAGTAGAGGGGGAGGGAGAGAACCTCCCTTGACCTGCTGACCACTCTCTTCCTAATGCATGCCAGGATGCCATTGGCCTTCTTGGCTGTGAGGGCACACTGTTGGCTCATGGTCATCCTGTTGTCCACTAGGACTCCCAGGTCCTTTTCCCCAGAGCTACCCTTCAACCTGTACTGATACATGGGGTTGTTCTTCCCCAGATGCAGCATTTTACACTTGCCCTTATTGAATTGCATTAGATTTCCCCCTGCCCAGCTCTCCATCCTGTCCAGGTCACACTGAATGGCAGCATGGCCTTCTGGCATGTCAGTCTCTCCTCCCAGTTTTGTATTGTCAGCAAACTTGCTGAGAGTACATTCTACCCCTTCGTCAGCAGGGCATTGATGAATATATTGAATAGGGCTGGATCCAGTACTGACACCTGGGGGACGCCCTTAGCCACAGGCCTCCAACTAGACTGCCCCATTTACCATAACTCTCTGAGCTCTTTCCTTCAGCCAGTTCCCATTCCATCTCACCACCCAATGATTCAGTCTGCACTTCCTAAGCTTGGCTGTGAGGATGCCATGGGAGACAGTGTCAAAAGCTTTGCTAAAGTCGAGGTAAACCACATCCACTGCCTTCTTCTCATCTATGCATCTAGTGATGCCATCATAGAAAATTATCAGATTTGTCAAACATGACTTGTCCTTGTTGAATCTATGCTGACTACTCATGATAAGATTTGTTTCCTCAACATGCTTTGGGATGGTACCAAGAACAAGCTGTTCCATCACTTTTCCAGGAATGGATGTGAGGCTGACCAGCCTGTAGTTACCCTGGTCCTCCTTCTCGCCTTTTTTGAAGACTGAAGTGACATTGTCTTTTTTCCAGTCCTCAGGTACCTCTCCCGTTCTCAAAGACTTTTTGAAGATTATGGAGAATGGCCTAGCAATGCCTTCCACCAGCTCCCTCAGCACCCGCGGGTGCATCCCATCAGGGCCCATGGATTTGTGGATGTTCAGTTTGCTTAACAGATCTCTAACCCAGTCTTCCTCAGCTGAGGCAAAGCCTTCCTTTTTCCTGACTTCCTCTGTGGTCTTCAAGGTCTGGGCCTCCCGAGGGCAGGTCTTAGCAGTAAAGACCGAGGCAAAGGTGGCATTCAGTAACTCCGCTTTATCTGTATCCTCAGTCACCGGGGCACCCACTTCATTCAGCAGTGGGCCCACATTTCCTCTAGTCTTTTTGTCTCCAGTGTATTTGAAAAAGCGTTTTCTTGTTGTCCTTGACCTTCCTTGACAGGTTTTGTTCTAAGGAGATCTAAGCTTTGCTTATCAGATCCCTACATTCTCTCACACCATTCTTGTATTCCTTCCAAGTAGTCAGCCCCTTCTTCCATATTCTGTATACTACCTTCTTCCACTTAAGTTTATTCATTGGCTCCCTGATCATCCATGCAGGTCTCCTAGCTCTCTTACTTGATTTCTTACTCTGTGGGATGCTCTGATCTTGTGCTTGGAGTAGGTGCTTTAATATTAACCAGCTCTCTTGGCCCCCCCTACCATTTAGAGTTCTATCCCATGGGACTTCTCCAAGCAGGTCCTTGAAGAGGCCAAAGGGAGTGATGAATCTTGATATTTTTATATCAGCTTGGAGAGCAAATATTCAATATATATCAGATTCTAAATATTTTTTTCCTGTTTTGTATTTCCTTTTTTTAGTTGGCAATGTAGATAACTGGCATATCTGTGTAGGCTTATTTATGTTTATTCTTTCAGTATCCTGTATGAAGAACTGGGGCTTTTTTTAGCTGTCAGTTCTTCAAGTCATTCATTTGCCATTTGAAATAAACCATTTTCCATCTGACAGGAAGCATTCAAAAATGTTCAGCTGAATGCACTGCAATCTATTCACTGGGTGAGCACTTGAGTAACTAACGCTTACAGAAATTTTTTGCGCTTGCTCAGGTGTGCCTTTGAGGAATGCATGGGTCCAAACTTTCTCAGAGATTGCTGTAGAAAACCACAAGATTTAATCTGTAGCAATTGGATTTACAATGAGCTGAATGTCTCTAAACTGAATCTCGAAGGGTCTGGTGAGGAAAATTCCTTCTGAAGTCTGCCTAATTGGAAACAACCTGGCAGCTGACCTGACCTACTTATCTGTTTTGAGTTTAATGGATACATTTGTTTGGCAACTTTAAGTGGAGTTCATATGTTTGTGATTCCTATTCCAAGTGGATATACATGTAAGCATGAGGGTTTTGTTTGCACATGTAACCCGAATTCTTAAATGGGGGTTAGACTTCAGGCACTCAGAGGCAGAAAATTTCAGTCATCAGCCACAAATGTGTGACAGTCTCGACAGCATATGAGTTTTGCAGTGAGGGCTGGAAAAGGTCATGAGTCCCACCATCTACTGAGTTGCTCAAGAATCTTAAGCACAGATTCACAAATGCACCATGACACCAAGCTCAGATATGCATTTCTACCCTCCTATCCAACCTTGCTTATCACACTGCTAAATCTTCTGAGACTTTGGACTGCTGACTACCTTCATTTGCACTGAGTGAATAGTACTATATCTTCTCCCTTTTCACAGTCTCCTCTGTTAAAACTTAAGTTGCAAGCAAGTTCCTTGTTGTGCTGCAGAATCATTACCTCTTCCCTTCTCTTACCCCTCAATACTATGAATCTCACCAGAGTGCACTGCAGCCTTTTTCTGGTCCAGATTTGCCACACATTCTCTTCCTGCAAGCTATGTGTGTGGGAGGAAACTAAAACCATCTGTATTTACCCATAATGTAGGATGAAGATGCAGCTTGGGTGCACTTTTAGACCGCTGTTGGCTTCAGATAGGTTAGTCTAGGATTAAGATATTCCCTCTCAACAGGAGTAAGAATATCCAAGTTGAGTTTACAACATCTGATGCAAAGAAAATGTTTTCATTTAAAGCCCGTTTTCTCTCCTTTACTACTTACTTGCAAGTGTTACCCACAATGGTGCTTATATATGATAAATAAGCTCTGTCTTTATTAAAGGTATATTCTTACAGTTGTTAATTTATTCTTTTTCTTGAAATATTCAGAAGAGAAAGAAGTTATTTTGCCTCCTTAAAATCTCATAATTTTCACAAAGATTGTTGCTCATTTTCTAAAAAGTGGACAACTGCAAAATGTGGAACAAAAGTTCACTTGATTGCTACCATAAGCTAGAAAAAGAAAGACGTAAATAATTTGAGTAATTGAACTAGCATTGGAAATCCTTGAAACTATGATTTCAAATATTTTATCAATTGCCAAGGAAAATGCAATATTAACATTTAGTAATAGCAGAGAAAACTGTTTTCCTAGCGGCTTCAGCAGCTGCAAAGAATCAGTGCTTGTCAATGGAAGTAAAGACTGCTACCTTAAAAATAATGACACTGGTAACTTCAAGCACATTTTAAGAAAAGTATTTTTCCCTTGTCATACCACAGATGTGTCTTATCTTTTATATAATTGTACTGTCCTCATTTATTAGTAGTATTTTGCAGTGATATATATATATATTTTTAATCAACTTGTAAAGGTGTTCATTAAAGGACGCTGTTCATAACAGCAGCTGAAAGTGACTTGACTTTGAAGCTGGTCTTTAAAAGAATTTATTTTTGTGGCATGCCCGCACTTATTTACATGAAGAAAATATTATTTTAAATCTCTTAGCCTCTCCTTATATGAGAGATGCTCCAGTCTCTTAATGATCTTTGTGATCCTGAGCTGGACTTGCACCCGTAACTCCATGTTGGTCTTGTGCTGGGGAACCCAGTACTCCAGAAATGGTCTCACCAATGCTAAATATATAGAAAAGGTCAGTAAAGGATCAGTAAAGTATTTAATAAAAAATGAACATGTTTTAAGGCCTTTTTAACCAAAACTTCAGTAACTTCCTTAAGTAAAAAGAGAAAAAGCTGATATACAGTTGGCAATATCCCAAAGGGTACTTTAAATGAGCTGTATTGCTTATCCTATGGGTAACTCTTCAGGACAATTTATTTTTCTATCATATGTAATCTGTATAAATGGTTACATTGCACTTACTTACTCCTGTAGCAGCGTGACATCAACACCTTGTTGCACATATTACAACAAAAAAAGTTCTGGTATCAAACTTTTGCTAGAACCATTTTCATCATCCATCCAGCTTCCACTTCATGTCCCACGTGACAGTTTCCCATGAGCAACTGAGAAACTTCTGCATAAGCTGCCATAAGCTTGATTGCTGTTGTCATGCTGGTCCATGCAAGTAAATTCTCTGCTCACTCTGGAAGGGATTTGTATTTAAGGATATGAGGAAATGTTACTGTTGCTGTCACTGTCATGGTCACTGTGGAAGTATGGCTGCGATTTGACCAGCTTAGGATAAATGTGAGTTACTGTTGCTCTGTCTGTCCTGTAAGCTTTGTGTACACACAATGCACAAGATTCGGATACAGTTCCCTGGACAGCATGGCTGTGAAAAATGTACAGGATAAAATAATCTCTCTAGACCAGGTTTTTAAATGTACAGGATAATCATAGGTGTATTTTTTAGGCAGAGTAGAGATACTCTAGAAATATATTTTAAAATGACATTTTTATATATATATATTTATATTAAAATTGTGTATTTCAGTATAGTTGCCTTAAGCTTGGAAAGAAGTTTTGTATTTCTTTTATTTTAGTGTTGAATAAATGTAAACTAGTGTTTTCTCTGATAGAGATGATGGAATTTTATCTAAAAGAAGCTTGTTTGGAAAATGAAATATATTTTAGCAAATACAGCTTAGATTTAGTTATCCTTTGAAAGGGAATACATCCAGCTTTTATCACGTGTAGTCTGTTATCTTCCTATGGCAAAACCACAGTCATTTTCTGTGAAAAAATGAAAAAAGTTGTTTCCCATGTTCTCATACCAGCCATTATACTACAAAGTGGAAGACAAAAAAGTTGGACAAAATGATAGCAGAACTTGTAAGGGTCTTTCTGCATTTGTTTTCTATCTGACAGTAACCAGAAAGTATGTAATAAAACTGTATAATCTTTTTTTTTTTTTTTTTTCCAACATTGTTTCCTTCCTATCTCCCTTGTCTATCATATTTGTAGTGGTAAATATATTAAAGAGAAAAATTTATTGAAGGCAATCTTTTTTTATTTACTGAAGTTGCTGGAAAGCTGGTATAAGGCTGAAAACTACTGTAGGATACTACAGCACCTAGGTGCTCTTTTGTTTTCTTTGGATATCCTGTGATAGTTTGTTCAGTACTGTATAAAAGGTTGGCAGTTCTGGAGGCTGTGACATTAATAATCTGTATAATCAGGGAAAACAATCTTATAGAGTTCCTTAGATGGTAAAGTGCATCATCTGGTAGATCCCTGTTCTCAGTTTTGTGCTACCAAGATTTATGTGTTTTGTGGTGGAAGATACTCTTACCTTAGAATTAGTTGTCACTGTTTTAACAAGTGTTTTCCTCTAGATCTAATAATGAGATAATTCATTCAGATAAGTTACATGTCCATCAGAATATGTTGGTAAACTGATGCACAGTTTGGGGAATAAAAGCATGAAAGCTTCCTTGATGTTTGTTCTCAGGATTCAGACTTGCAGCTAACCAGGTTATTAAGTATCACTGAATACATACCAAGCCTAATACAGACTCCATGTACAGGCCACACCTTTAAAAGGGCTATAAGAATTCAGTAGATCAGAGAAGAACTACAAAACTCATAGAAATTATGCAAAATATTATAAAAACCTAAACTTCTAACTATAGCAAGATTCTTAAAAAGTGCAACTTATTTAATTTACCCAGTTGATGATTGAATGACTAAATCATAGTCTTTTTCTACATTCATGGAAAGAAGATTTCTGATGCATGCTGGTTTTTTAGGTGTACAAAGTAACACATTAGAGGAACTAGACAAACTCAAGCAGAAAAAATACTACTTTGGAATCTCAACAATAATTTCTGAAGTAATTAAGGAGTGATTTAAGGGATGACCTTTTCTGTCATTAAGGGATTTTCTGTTAAGGTATTCTTGTAATCTAATTTAAATGTCTAGAAGTGAGCAACTGATATTTGAGCAAATCTCCTTAGGCTCTTCTGGAAAGATAACAGACACCTTCTGAAAGCCATTCATCTTACTGAGCCTCACTGTCTCTTGTAGGATGGGATTCAAAGTGTATAACAAGGCAGACAGTGTAATGTGTGTAAAAAAGGCACAGGAATATCAACACTTTAAATGTACTAACATTCCGCTGACTTTTTTTTTTTTTTAATCCTACGTACAAATTGTCTACGAGAAGCTTTGCGGTTCATTCATAGTATTCAGAAAAAATATTCTGCAGAGTATGCAACATCTAATATTCTATACAATATACTCTAAATGCTCATCATTTTTGAAAGGATGTGGCTTTGGCCAAGTTCAGTAGGAGAACATCTTTGTATTTAACTGAAATTAGTTGGAATGATGCTTTATATATGAACAGTCCTGGATGAGTGTCTGCTGTTGTACACAAGTATTCCTTCTCCATTTGTTAGATGAGGTAAACCTACACTGCATGGATTCTTTTCAAATATTTGCTACTGTATAACAATTTTGAAATAGAACTTACTTTGGGTACTCTTCCCCAAGTCAGAAAACCGTTTCAGTACTCTCCTCCACATCTTCCTGTATATAATGACATCTCAGTTTCTCTGTCACTTTACATGTAGACTTTTAAAGGTAATGCTAGTAATTTATCCTGGCTGCATGATATGTCGGGATGTACAACAGCTGAATGATGACTTGAAAGTGGTATAAACATTTAGATGTGTATTCCTGAAAGTACTATCCATCTGAATTCTTTCCAAACCCAGACTTTTATTCTCTAATTTCCTTTTGTTGCCCTTTTGCCAGTAGGTTATAAAGCTAGCACTAGAGAAAGTAAATCTACAACGCTAACTGTGCCAGAACAGCAAAGAACAACACATCATCGTTCACGATCTGTATCTCCTCACCGTGGTGACGATCAGGGCAGGACCCGTTCACGTTTACCAAATGTGCCATTACAGAGGTAGGCATCGCAAGTTAGTGAAACACTGGGTGGTTTCAGGTTTGTATAATCTGTCATTATTCACATTTCTCTTGTTCAGCATTTTTTCACCTTTTTTTTTTTTTTCATCTGAAATTAATAGAGTAGTATTTGAACTCAGTATATGCATTTATTAGTCATTCAAGAGCACTCATGGGATGAATTGTAACTTTGTAGGACTTAATCTCTTCTTACCGATATTTTCTCTGTGATTCATCATCTATGTAGCATAACAAATACATAAGTTTAGAAATCTTTTTTCAGTCAGTAACTGAATCTTGTATGAAGCCACTTAAATATATTTGTAGAATAATAAATAGTGACATGGGCAAATTTTGTAATAACTATGAATTGAACTAATTTTCAAGTAGCAGCAAGCTGAAATTACCAGTTGTATTTAAAAAGTGACACTTTTAATTCAAGTAAAAAATTTGTACCAGTCTTCCTTTCCTCTAACTTCTAGGAAGCTATGTTCTTCAGTTACTGTAAAAGCTTGACGTATTGCACTAGCAACATTATTGTCCACTAGCTGGAGTAGTTTACTGAAAACGTACCCTTCTTAGCTGAATTGGGTGTACAAAAGTCTGTGCTACGGTACTGTCCTTATGCATCATATCTATGTCTGGGTTTTTTTGGAGTTCCATCACAGGTCATTTAACACCAGACATCTGTGATGTTTCAAAATGATGGTATAGTCTGGAAAACCAGCTTCTCTTTACAACTGAGAATCCTGAGATCTTGCTTTTTCATTTCCATCCTCCATGCCATATATTCTGTTCTTGCATGTTGAAATTTTATATGGTTATTAAGGCCCTGAATGCATCCCCCTCTATTAATCAGCTCATACAGGTAAAGCTGTCACTACCCACCAAATCACTTGCTGTTGCATTTTGCAGTAGTACATCCTTGACAGATAGATGAGTATGGCTATACATAAAACAAATTGTAGCATTAACTCATTTCATCTGCAGTAGAGAGTATGACAGCTCATTATTAATTTTTTTTTCTGAAACAATTATATTTGCTTGTTGTATCTTTCTATCTACAAGCATGAGAAATTAAATATTTCATAGTCATTTCTACCCATCCTTTCATGTTAAAATTTGAAAACTAAGGCTTCTTGTTCCAATGGCAGTTACTAAACTAAGGGAAGAATCTGCACTTCAGGTAGCAGTTTCTTTTCTTACTCTTTTGCATCTGAAGAGAGCTTTAAATTACTGCCATGAAGGCCAGAGCTTACCTGCATTTATACAAAATCATACCACTTAGTTTGAGATTGATAAAATCTGCTGCAAGTTCCCATATCCTGTCCCAGAATTTCTTAAGAATACTTGGAGATACCTGCAGAAAGCTGACATCCCCAAATCAGATATTTAGAAATATCACTATGAATCTACAAATGCATAAAATGTAACTTCATGTGAGGTATTATCAGTTCTTGTGTTATCTCATTTCTTCTTTAAGTACAGTTTGAAAATGCCATTACTGAATCCTTCAGTGTGCACAGAAACAGGCATATATTTCTAAACACGGTGGAAGTGTCCACTTTCTATACTAAGAGATGGGTTTTTTTAATCTTAGGATCCAATATTTTTTAAGAGGTCATATAATAACAATTTAATGATTAAAAACTGCCCCCAGACAATTTGTACTGTAGTCCATTAAGCTGTGTTATTGATGAGAAAAAGTTTATCATATATATTTCTTCCTTTCAGGAGTTTAGATGAAATTCATCAAATGAGAAGATCACGTTCTCCAACTAGACACCATGATGCCTCCAGAACTCCAGTTGATTACAGATCCAGAGATGTGGATAGTCAGTATTTGTCTGATCAAGAAAGGTACATCATCAGCCTGAACTTGGAAAAAAGTTTAGAAAAGACTTTGTTTGTTTGCCTAATTTTCAAGTGTTCAGTGAAAACGTGGTTGACAGTAATGGAGAAGGGAGAGAAATCAATCTAACTGACAAATCTAGCGTAATAGTTCAGTTTTTACCTCTTTTTTGGTAAAACTTTTCACTGAGTTGACAATAATAGTAGGTTATCTAGTCCAGGAGTTCTTGGGTGTTTGTCCTGGAGTATGCAGCTGTTTGTTTCATGAATGAAACCCAGAGATTTTTGCTAGAAAGCCATAAATCTACATATATGCTCAAGCTATTCTTGTAACTCAGAATTTATCTGTTTTGGTAGCCAGCAAAATACCAGGCATGTGTTCCTCCTAGTTATGAGTTGCATATGCTATGATATACATTCCTGTGCTTAATAGGTTTTGGCCATCTATATATGCAGTCTCACAGCATCTTCCATAACATTCTGGTGAACTTGGTACAGTATACAAACACAGCAGGGATAGTTGCTGTGCTTTCAATTAGCAAAAATCTCCAATCTTAGGTGCATGGCATGTATACATTCCTCCCTGGAATATATGCAGTAGCTACATTCCTCAGAGTATATTTGGTCTCTCCTAGTAGGCACTGTTTTTAGGTATCTAGGAATATCTTCTACTGCAATGGAAGGAAACGAGAATTTCTCTCTAGTTTATAGCTGAAAAAAGTTTAAAAGGGTATTTCAGTTCAGTATTTGGGAAACAATGATAGCTTCTGATAATCTCACTATATCTGACAGTGTTTGTTGGTTGTTTGTTTACTTAAAAAAAAATTATATAGCTAAATTATAATGGGGAATTTTTAACATTTATATAAGATCAATTGTCCTAGGAATGTCTTTGGATTTTTTTTTTTTTTCTTTTTGCAGTAAGTTACTGGTTTTTATGAGTAAGGATGACAAAACCTTTCCAAATGATCGAGTAAATTCAATACAGAACATACATTTCACAGAGATGTGAAAATGTATAAAGAATGAACCATAAAAATCTCTGGAGCTCTTTGTCTAGTTTTGAAGGAACATAGAAATTGAATAACACGTAGCTTTTGCAGTTAAACTAGTTCAGTTCTGTATATGATCTTGCCAGCTTTGCTTTTTTAAAGTGATAACATTCATATGGGAATTAGTGGGTTATTTGGAATATTTTTAAATCTTTATAGGCAAGCAGTATGTACAGAATTGTCTCAGATGGCTTCTACTGAATGTAGTAGTCAGATTTATAGTTTATATAATTCAAATATTTTCCACTTGTTAAAAATGTTTCATAGTACTATTCATTGTAAATAGTAATATACTAAAAAGATTCCTGAAGATGTTTGTTGAATAGATTTCTTATTCAGCAGATCTGAACAGAAAAAGACATTAAAAAGTAGCTTTTCTCAGTAGTAGTTAATATAGAGAATTAACTGTCTAGAAAATTTTATTCTAGTAAGGCCTCAAACCATTATATAAATGATAATATATGCATGGATTTTGCTTGGAGAGCAAGGCTTGCATTGAGGCTTTCTTGGTGATGAGCCATGAGACCAGAGCCACAGCCGCAATGGGCTACTGCATTTGCTCAGAGGAGTAAGTCTTTGGTCCTTTTCAGTGTTCAGAAAATGCTTTTCAGAAGTTTGAAGATCAGACAGGAAGGATGAATGTGTCTTATCTGCAGGATTTATAGATGGGTCCATGTAATTACTCTTCCTGAGTAATAATCTTGTCTGTAGTGATCTACTTTTTCCCATTTTCCTTTTCATCTTTCCTCCAGTTTTCCTCAGTTGTAAGGACTGTTTTAACTTCCAGGTTTCACTGTCTTTCAATGCATAAAAGCAGCATCATAGGGAAGATTAGAAAGAGCTTTTGTTGAGGAAGATGCTGTATCCCATCCAAGGATTTAAAAGAAAATCTTTATTTGGTATTATGTATTAGTATCAAAAATAGTCTAACAGAACCCTTAATCTAAACAAGAACATTTATGTAGATAGCTGACATAATCTTGATTTGAAAGATGAGTAATTACCCAATAGTTAAATGACAGAAATTACAGTTGCTGATTACTTTTGATCATTTTCTCAATGATCTGCTATGGATTCCAAACTGATATTGAATATTCTGAATTGTCTTTGAAAATTGTTACTATATTATCTTACAAAATCATCTGGTGTCACAGTTTTCCAGTGGAACTGATTTGTCCACTTTACCTTTTTAAAATGTATTTATGTACATATATACAAACATATGTGTGTATGCATTATCAGTAATTTACTGTGGTGGATTCTTTTGCTTTACTTATTTAATCTCAAGATATAATGGTGGATTTGCAATTTTATATCCCCTTTCTGGATGAATTTTATATTGCTGTTTGCCATGGGCCAATTATAATGGATACTCATCGGTTTAGCAAAGGTAGAGTAAATATTAATGATTTAACAGGGACTTGCCATCTACTCCTAAGAAAGTGGTAACTTTTTTCCTAAAATGCATGTTTATTTGTAGTTTGGAGACCTTCATTTAAATTCTGTCAGCCCTCTAAGCTTAAAAATGGAAATATTGCTTAAAAATCCACACACAGTTCAGTTCAACTTTAATACATTTTGTTGCATCAAAATCAGGCTAGTGGTTCCATATGCAGAGTTAGATCTCACACATGACTCATAAGCCATTATTTCAAGCTGCCCAGTTTAGATTTTTAGATAAATATTACTTATATTACATCAATTAAGTGTGTCATTTTATAATGGCACAAACAACAAAGCACATTGAACAACTGCTGCTTTATCTGTTTTGTAATCTCTTCTTTCTTTGTCACCATAGTGCCTCATATGATTCCTGCTTCCTTTAAAATAGCATGTTTCCATGAAGTTTAGCTTTAAATTAATATTTATGATAATTAGGAGCTTTGTGGGCTTGATCTTTCTGATTATGCTGAAGTGCGTAAAACTATAAGATTAATTCAAGGGATATTTCATATCATAGTCATGTTTACCATAGGCATAAATATGTATTAATTTTACCATCTTGCTGGCTGTAGTGTGTGTTTGGTTACAGTAAATGAAAAATAGAATAGACATCTGATTTTGTTAACTGGAAACAGTAAGAAACAAAGAAGTCTGATGGCTCTTGAGCATTTTCTTTGTTTCTTTATGTACTGCAAAACACTGTCAATAGCTATGAGTCAGAACTGATATTTGGCCAAACATAGTATTTCCAGTGAACATATACTTCTGTTTTTCCCAAAGGGTGACTGGTTACTCTTCCCATAAAACAGATCTGCAGTAGATTAGTAGCAAACCCTTCCTGCCTTTTCATGTATATTTTTGTGGCTTAGGAAGAAAAAGAAAACAACATAAACAACAAACATCATTCTTCTTTTTTTCTGAAGTATTTCTTTGTGAAATAGTTCATGAGAAAAGAGGTTATTATTATAGAAATGCAGCTGTTTTAGGGATTCCTTTTGTCATGAAGAGCTCGGAAAGTATAGTTTTGAATTTTAAGAGAAGTAATCCCACAAATTTAGTTGCCATACTAAAAGGAATTTGCTGAAAATGCAGTTATTGCAGGATTTTTTTTTGTTCATGTACTTTAAGAAGTGCAGTCTGGGTTTGAATATTATCAGACTGTTTATCTGGATGGAAGCTTCTTGTTTCTTTTTATGTTTTCATTTGCATATCATTGGCATAACCCATGTCATCTAATGCTTCATAATGATACCTGTTTCACTCACCACCCATCCTGTCTGTGCAGTGAGCTTCTTATGCTGCCCAGAGCAAAACGAGGAAGAAGTGCAGAGTGCCTACATACCATCAGGTAAATACAGGAATTTGGTAATCATGAACACATCTGGTTAGTTGTCTATACTGTGTGCCCAACTTTTTTCCATAGCAATATTTAGTCCCAGGAAGTAAAGAGCTTCCTAGTACATTGTCATCCAGGTGTCAGTTGTTCTTTTTTGTTCATTTTAATTCAGACTGAGATGTGTCTAAGTGTTTGTGAACTTCAGTAGTATGGATTAAAGCGGTTGAAGAAATTCTGATTTTGCAGCTGTATTTTGTGCTAGATTTTCTGTCTAGTCACCAAAGTCCTAATCTCCCAGTGCATGACAGTGTTGTTATAATTTCAAACATTGCTTTTTAATTGTTTTTATGTTTTCTTCTGTTTGCATTTTTATGTTTATATTACAGCCACACACAAGCCAATAATCTTTGTGACGTGACACATAATCTCATGCTGATTTGGTCACTTTCAGAGGAAAGAATAGTGATTTGTGAGGGGGAATTAAATTTGTCACTGGGAAACCCAGCTTTGAGGAGTCTTGTATTACTTGGTTTTGCGTCTATAAATTGTGATATAAGTTAGATCCAGGCATAAAGTCTCTAGATTGAGCTCATCTTCAGTCTTCATCAGTCTCTCACTCCAAACCTTGGAGCTCTCTGTCTCAGCTATTCCCAGTGTTGTTAAATGAAATAGGACTGAAATATCTCTATCTAACAAATCTAATTCTCCCCCCCCCCCCTTTCTTTTTCCACCACATCTATGAACCTTATTAAAAATATATCAGATAGAGTAGAAAATCTTGAATTTAGAATGAGTAAAAATACAGGCTGAAGTACTTCAACTATTTTAACCAAGTATTTAACCATTTTTCTGTTTAGGATCTGGGTGTTGCTAAGAATTTTACGTCAGTGCTATATATTTAAAACTCTCAAACTTCTAAAACTATGTTGTCTAATATACTTATTCATATACTTGGTGTAGGAATATACCCTACAGAGTAGTAGATTTTTTTAGTACGCTGGTTTGCTTCAATTCTCTTCATTGAATTTGAAACAGCATCAAAAATACTATGATAGGGTTCTAATGCACAGCAATATAAAGGTAAAATAAAAAATATGAAAACTCACAAAAAAAATCTGTGCCTCAATGAAGCTGTTAAATTTAAATTTAAGTTTTTATTATCAGTAGTGTTTAATTCTCATACTTCAGAAAAAAAAAAAAAGTTTTTTCCTCATCATTTTTGTTTTTAAAGGTTAATTTCACTCCCTGTCATTTTAAATCCATTTATTGCCATAAAATATAATTTTTTCCTGCCTCCTTCCTATGGCTGTTCTCTTTCTCCAGCAACTTCTATAGCTTCACCCCACTCTTTGTCACCAACTCTGTGGTTTTTTTTCTTTCCCTCATAAATATTATCATTTTCATTTTTTCAATGATGATGCTTAAATTCTCACCTAATTCACAAAGTAATTATTATATTGTGAAATTTTGATGCACTTTGCAGAGGCACTATAGATTTCCAATAGTTTTACAAATCTACTAACCAGACTGGCCAGATTACCAGTTAAAAATTGTTCATGGTCAGCAGTAGAGTTAGTTAAGAGATACACTGAATTCAAAGAGTACAGCCTTTACCTTTTGCCTTATTGTCATTATTTCTGTTATGTTTGGGTTTGGTTTTTTTATGATCAAGAAGAGTAACAAATTCACTCCTTTAAAGTAACCATAATGTTATCCTATAAAGCAGAATGGTACTTTTAATATATATTGAATGTGAGTATAAGGGCAGTAGAAGACAATAGATTGGTTTTTAAATTTAATTTATATAGCCTAATCAAGTTAAGAGGCTTATACAGCCTAATAAAGTTAAGATACATGGTCAATTTAATATACCAGTTTAGAAGAATACTAGTCCTAGCTGTCCATCTTGTCCATCTGTATGCAATTACTGACTAATAGCAGAGTTGGTTGAAGGACATGTACACCTATGCCACAGACCATGGGTTGTCACATTCCATGTCTTTGATTGGTAATATCTGCTTGTATGCCAGGATTAACCTGATGGACAACCATTCTTTTATTCCCACTTTGCAACATGAGTGGCCTCTGGTAGAAATGTCAGCAGTGATGACTGCCAAACCTGTACAAGAAAGGTCAAAGCTCCTCTGTTAAATCCCTCAAGGTTTTACAAACACTAGGGTTTATCGATGGAGATGTTTCATCTCTTTGTGACACAGCTGGGTTTGTAATATTGAGCTGCTGTGCCTAGGTCCAAGCCTTAACAGGAGTCAAAATGTCCTCTAAGGACAGACTGTTCTTGAAGATGCAGAATCCTCAAGGCTGGTGGTCCTTCTGCTAATAGCACTGCAGCTGTGTCCTCGTAGGATATGTGGAAAACTGTTAGAACTTAACCATTAAATGGCAGCCACTGTCTGACTTTAAATTTCTCCCTTGTTCACTGGGGAGAGATGGATAATAAAGCAAATATTTCCTGTTCTAAAATCTCATGTACTGTAAATGATGATATTAGACAGTTTTCTTGTAACATCTGAGCGTACTGCTGTGCTGGCTGATGTAGTAGATCTCCTAGTTTTTTTATGTAGCTTATTATTAATACCATTTAATTACTGTTAGGTTTTTTTTTTTAAATTGATACATCACTTCCAAAAGCCTTACACATTCAAAAAATGCCAGATACTAACACAACTATAATGAACTCTGTGATACTATGTATCATTGTTCTAGCAAGCTTGTCATACTTAGCTATTAAAGAGGTTAAACTCTAGGTCTAAGTAAGACATCACTAAGGCTAGTTTAATATCAACCTAATCCTTCACAACAGCTTGTATTTCTAAATTAAAAATCTCAATTAATGAAATTTAGATTACTTTCATTAGAAGGGAAAAATCTGAGCTGTACTATTGTTGGCATGAGTTTATGGACTGTATTAACAAAAGTGTAAATACAAAAATTTGTCCCGCAGATAACTGTCACCGTAGCTGAGAAAAACATATATTGAGAAATCTGCTCATACAGCTATTAAATGTAGTAGAACATTATGCATTTATTTTACATTCTGGTCAGTCTTGGCTTGCCTTTACCTGTCTTTTTATTTTTGGCATGTTTTTTGTTCTGTTTTCTTTCTGTTCCACCACATTCAAGAAGTTCTGTTAGGCACTATAAAACATTACCACCCAAGATGCCTTTACTAGAAAATGGTACTCATTGGAACCTATACAGGTAAGAAGTGTTGAGAATGCCCTTTAAGTAGTTAGTTCCTTTTTAAGGGGAAAAAAAAAAAAAAAGTCTTGCCTTGTTAAATTAAAAAAAAAAAAAAGTTCAATTTTTATAACAAAGGTAGAATTTTAAAATTACTTCATATAACAGTTTAAATTAACCCCTACATTAATGAAAAAAAGACCCAAATCACTTTTTTATTAGGTAGAGTTGTCTTCACTGTTAAAATTATATGTTGCACATTTTTCTCTGTTACATTATTTTGTTTATGTATAACATTTTGGTTACATGTCAAATTTATTTTCATTTTGTTTGAATAATTTTAATTTACAAAGCTCAACTCTTCCTGCATGTGCTAAGACCAAATCCGTGATTAGACAGGATATTTCACTCCTTCGTGATTGCCTTAATTCACAAATACCGAAATTTGGAGATGACCTACTGGTTAGGTAAGAAACTGAGGATTAATCGCCCCTCCTGTTTGGTATCTAATATAAATTTGCAGAGTCAATCAGCTTCACTGTAAAGTGTATTCACATAATATATAGTGTATCACATCCTTTTGTGTTGGCTTAAGGTTTACCGCTGTTAATAAGGATTTAAATTTATTGTGTGGTATTTCTTATTCCACTTTCTTACAAGTGGATCTTGTTTTGTCTCATTCAGTTGTAAACATTTCAACAATCTAATCAAAAAAATTTCTAGCAATCTTTTGTTTGCTTTTATTTTCTAAACAAATCTTGGCACCGTCATCCAGTCAGCTCTTTTATGTTTTCCTTAATTAAATCATTGTGATTCTGCATTTTCTGTAAAGAGAGCATTATTTTATGAGTTAATATCTAACATTGTATTCCTTTCTTTGTTTTCTTTTTCTTTCTCTTCTACCATTGGATGCAATGCACTGGCACTAGTGAACTACAGCCCTCCCTTGACAGGGCTAGGAGTGCTAGTACCAACTGCTTGAGACCAGATACTAGTTTGCATTCACCAGAACGAGAAAGGTATAAAATAAAAACTTATGAATTTCTTGTCATCTGTGCTGGTGATCTCTATCAGTTTTGTTTTTCTTCATATGAGTACTCAACATTCTTGTACATTCATATCTGCTTTGGTATTTGTAGACTTTTTTGCTCCTGTAGTCATGTATGTCATGTAATCTGTGTGTTGGAGTTTATAACCGCTCTGGCTTCTTTCCTTGTTTTAGTTCAAGCTGATGTCATTGTTTACAAAAGTCCTCAGTATGCTGATAATAGCATTGCAGTGTTAAGTATTTTGACAATGTCCCACTTGGTTGTTCATCATCATTTGCTAAAAAGTGTTGCATTTGTTTCTTGCCTGTTCTGTAGACTGCTGATAAGGTGGTGACATCATTTATAAATTATGATGAAACTTTCATATTTCAAACCTAAACTGTAGTTTGTATAGTGATGTATTTTCTGCACAACAGCAAAACTTCATTGCTTTCTTAATTTATTCTGCTTCATCTGCTTTTGCAATTACAAGGCAAATCACTGCATCAAGTTTTTTTTTTCACTCTGTGACATTATATTAAGGCTCATATAACTCTAAAGAAGACAAGTTTGCAATTTAAATGAAATATTGTTGTGTCACATACATCGCGCAGACATTTTATGGATGATTTCTAAATTTTTAATATTACAAGAGCTTGATTCTAAATCTTAGATTAACCAAATACTACTGGTGTGTTTGAGAAATGGGATTGTTCCAGAAGGGAAGTTTTCATCACCGCCTGTGTTTGTGGCCAAGAATTGTACCATTTTAGAGTGAGATTTTTAGCTTCACTAAAGGCAATAATAGATTACCAGTGAGTCTGAATATGGTGGAATTACAATTTCATCTGTACATATTTAATTATTTAATTAAAGCAGAGTTACTTTGTCAGTCAACCCATAGTGTGGTTGTTACAACGACTGCATTGTTTTCAGCATTATAGGAGAGGATCTGTGAAGAAAGGCAATAAGAATTTACTTTTCTCTTTAAGATAAGGTTTCTCCTAAGTGTTTTGTGAAATTTCCCTTTTCCCCTTCCTGTTGCCTCTTGATTGGAACTTTGCTCTTCTCAAGTTGTGTCCTTGTTGCAGAGGAGTGACTAATGTTCTGCTGAGATATCTCAGGTGTATCTACTCTAGTTAATTCCTTTTTAAGATAATAGAAAATATATGCATAGTTAACAAAAAAAAAGACAGAAATTAAACACAGGATATCATTCTAGTTATTTTAAAAAATATATTGTAGCATCCCATTAATAACAGTGTAGCTGTTCTCATCTACAAGCAGCTATTTAATGTAATAATGCATGGAGATGAACAGTATGTTTTGTACTTCTATTTGAAAATGCCACCCATCAAATTGAATATTCAGTGAAACAGTAGCTGGAAATTTTAAACTATCTAGTTAAAATATTATATTCCAAACTACACCTGTCACTGACATTAACTGGTTCTATTACATATTTATAATTCATATCCAGCAGCCTCTGCCCAGCAGGTACTGGGCAGAATCTGCAGCATTTTTCATGACCTCCTCATGATGAAAAGTGTCTGTGTTAGAGGCCTCTATTGCTACTAAACATGTGGTTTTGCAAAACCATGTGTGGGCCTGATCCAGAAAAATTGTCTGTCACTATGATGCTTTTACTTCCTTGCTTTTAAAAGTCCTAAATAGGTGCTTTTGACTTGAGATCCTTCCTGGAGGTGTTGAAAAGCTCTTTTTTAGGAAACTGATATTCAAATTTTCCATGATGATTTTGTTGAAAATAATAAGATCTGTGTGGCTCTGACAGAGGATTTAGGACATGCTTTTTTTTCCCCTTTTCTTCCAACATAGACTGTTTTTCCAATACAACAATGGATTTTGGAAGAAAGTGTTACGTTTAATGTATAAAACCCACTAAATTAATCTTTTTGGTTTAGGGAAAGCCAATTTTAGAAGATTTTATTCTCCACTGTTGACTGTGTCTGCTTACACTTTAACGTGAGGTTAGTGGTTAGTTGCAATGATAGAGGAATCTTTCGTTTGAAGAACACAGTTAAGTTCAAGCTATGTAGAAAGCATTTTGTTTCTATGCTGAACAAGATGAGAATAAGGGACTTAATATAGAGTAAAATAGGTGCACCTTAAACAGTATGGAAGGAAGCTTTTTTGAAACCAAGTATAATGGAACACTGTAATAGACAACACAGAAAAGGTTGTCTTTTCTTAGTTACTGGAGACCATCTAAGAAGGTCCTGCTTGTAGCAAAGAGAAACTGCACTGTTTTGTGAAGTCCAGTCTATACAAGACTGCTTAAACTATTTGAGGGACCTGTGTTGAAGGTATTGTTAGTTGGTTTCATGGTGTTTCCTCTCCACTTCCTGCCCCCCGAATGGAATTGTAGATTTGATTTTAAAAAATAAATTTTTAGTCCTCAAAATATACAGATAGACTTCTAAATGTGGCATAGTATTATTTTCTGCAACAAAATTCTGAGTATACATGCCTATGGAAAACTACTTGTTCCCCCCAGCTTTTTGCCTCAAAAGGTATAAAATAGATTGTATTTCAGATCAAGAGCTAAAATACTGCAATTGAGCTTTTTTTTTTTTTTTTACTAAATGTTATTGGCTGTGTGTAACTAAGACAGTAGAGCCCTATTTCTCTGTGTCAATGATTTGTTTGAAATGGTTTTGATCCTTAAACTCTGTACATCCTTCATGTCATTTGGAATGGTTGGAGTCATTGGGTTTTAATTTGCTTCTTTACCAGTAAAAGTCATTTTGTTGACCCACATATACCAGCAAAAAAAAAAGACTTTTAGCAGTATGTATGAATTTGAGATATGGAAGTCTTGTTTGTTACACTGAAAACAAACCAAAATAACAACAAAAAGGACAGTCCTTTTCTCCTGCTATATCCTTCATCATTTGAGTAAGGAAAGTCCATACAATTTCACTGGCAAACTAACTTTGTCCTGCCAAATTTTTTTGGCAAATGGAATGTTTTGGTACAAAACTTAATCCTTCATGTATTTCTGTTTGGCAGTATACACTAGGATACTCAAAAATTTCCAGCCCCTACTAATACATCTACACAGTTGCACCATGCCTGCCTTTTATTTTTATTTTTTTATTTTTTAAATATATTCTTAAATTTTATATATTTTTCCCTGCTATTGATTCCTTTTTTTTTTTTTTTTTTCTATAATTATTTT
>JANIJG010024071.1:2791-23655 GCA_024611175.1 Megaceryle torquata | reverse complement strand
TGAGGGAAAGGAGAAGAATAAAAACGAAGAAAGAAAAGAAAAAAAAAAAAAAAAAAAAAGCACTGGGGAAAAAATTACTTAAAAAATACATTTTTTAAAATGTCATATATTGCAACATATTGATGCATTTGTCATACGTTTCTACTTAAATTATTAAGCACTTATGGTTTAGATGTAATAATAATTATATGTCAGGGTAAATTTTTATTTTAGATATAAAGCTAAAGGCGGGGAGGAGCGCGGCGGGGCTGGCGGGGCGGCGGGCCGGGGTCCTGCATGCACCGGGAGCCCCCCGCCCGCCCAGTCCCCGCTGCCCGCGTCCCGTTTCCTACAGAGTGTCACTTGGTGCCCGTGAAATGGAGTCTCGGTAGTTCCGTGTTACCTTTCCTTTTCCGTTGGTTTTGGTTTGTTTTTTTGTTTTTTTTTTGTTTTTTTTTCCTCCCCCCTTCTCGAAAAGATTTATTAAACTTTATAGTTTATCTGGGTATGTTGGATGCTTTGACAATAAATGACTTTATTTTCTTCAAAGCACCTGGACGTTAATCCATGCCGAGGGGAGGGCGGGGGGCAGCGGTGCGGCCCCGTGGCTGCGGGGCCGGAGCAAAGCCCCCGGCCGGGCCGGCCTGCCGGGAACAGTAGAGACTCCGCCGCGTCTCCTTTCTCCTTCCCTTCCTTCTGCCTCTTTAATTCCTCTGTTCGTCCTTGGTTTTGTCCCACATTTTATTAATCCTTCATTTCTATCTTCTCCTTTCATTCTGTCCTTCCTTTCCTTTCATCTTCCTTTCGTGTTTCTGGTTTTGGATAATTTCTTACTTTTTTTTTCTCTTTTTTTTTTTTTTCCTCTTACTCTCTTTCCATTGTTTCTTATTTTCCCTTTCCTTTTCCTTCCCAGACCCTCTCACACCTCCCCTTTGTTCCATGCCACCTCATCCCTGCCAGGAGCTGCTTTTGTTCCCCACCGTTAGCAGGGCCGTATGTGGTCGTTGGTTTGCTGGGTGGGGGAGCCTGGGTCCTGACTTGGGCAGAGCCCCCTGGGGTTGCACAGGGCCTGGGGTGACAGGGCCCAGGGGAGCCTCCAGGCCAGGGTGTTCTGGGGCTGAGAACACTTGTGGGTGGGGGTGGGTCCTCTCTGCCCCAGTGCATTATTGGGGTGACGGGGCCCCAACCAGGGACAAACATGAGGGCTCAGGAAAGGTGGATTCTCCCTTGGCACGGGGGGGACAGCCTGGTCCTACAGGCATGACCCGCAACACGTGCATTTTGTGTTGGACCCGAGTATTTTTGGGTGCAGGGGAGAGCATGAGCTGACGCAGCAGCTCGGTGATGTGCTGAAAACACATTTCCATGCTCGGGCTGGCGTGACCCTGGCAAGGGTCAGGCATTGCGCGGATGAGGCTGCAGGTGTCTGCGTGGGTCACCAGTGGGGAAAATCTCCCAGAGCAAGAGGTGTGCAGGGCAGAAGCCTAAGTCAGAGCGCGGGAGTCCCATGGCTTTTTATAAACTGGGCTCAAGGTAACATCAACATCTGCTGACGTGTGTTTTGGAGCTTGCCATGAAGTACCCCGACCTGCTGCGAAGCTTTCACAGGTCTGGAGGAAGTTGGACGGAGCTTCAGATAGTACATACTTACAAAGTCTACATCCTCTGAGTTACCTCGCCTTCTCCTGGGAAGAGCTGAGGCTCAGAAGGGAACAGGTGAGTCCCTGACATGAAACTGGCATCACAGTCTGGGGGCTTTTCCCCCATACAGTACATTTTCCATTCTGATTACTCTCCCCACACTTCTAGGCTGTTTGGGAATCATTTCCCCCCAGCCTCCCTCTGATGCTAGTCGCTCATCAGCGCACTTGCCCTTGAAAGCCAAAATTCATGTGTGTCGTGTGTGTCCCCCCCAGGACTGTCCAAAAAACCTCAAATCACGCAAGATGGTCTAACGACAACTCCCGATCACCAGTCATTGCAATCACGAACACGCATGGCTCCACCTTTCTGCAATTAATTGCGTGGGCGAGGCCCTAATTACTCCCCGAGAGGTTTCCTCAAAAGTGGTAACCTCCCTCCCGGTTTTTGCTTTAGGGAGAGCTTTGGGGGGTTTCTCCTGTGGCTGGGGTATGGGGTACATTGCCCGTGGCTGGGATGCCGGGGACGCGGGGCCAGGCGCAGGAATGCTCGCGCCGCTGGGGGTGCGGGGCGGGCGGCTCCGGGACTGCCGGGGGCGGGCGGGCACCGCCATCTAGCGGGGCCGCCGCTGGGCTGAGTTTGGCGAGGAGAGCGGGGGATGCTCGGCCTCTTCGCTGGGCTTTGCCCAGGGGGTCTGTCTGGGCTAAGGGGTGCCTGCCTGCACAGTCAGCCCCTTAAAAATACCGGCGCACAGCGCACACACGGTGCAGCAGGCATCCTGGGCACACAAAGCTTGCAGTGGTTCTCTGCGTAAGTACAAAACATGTACAGGACTCGTGGGCATGAAATTTAATCAAAGATGTTACTAGATGTTAGCAAAATCTGATCTCAGAATTAGCGGTGATAAATAAAACCCAGCTGATGCTGTTGACAGAAACAGGACCTCGCATAGTAAGGGCGGGCGGTGTCCTTGGCCATTTACAGTGGGCTATTGTAAGCAGGAGAGCAACAAGAGCTTCCCTTGGGCAACTGGAGTTTCACAGCCCAGAAAATCCAGCAGTTTGGGCATTTCTTTGTGAGCGCTGCCCCTTCAAGCCTACACCGGAGAGTACAGCTGCATCTGCCTCTGAAAGTCGCCTGTGAGATTGCATCTTCAATATGCTGAAGAGGAGTGGGGTGCCTTGGGAATGAGGAAGGGTGGCCTTCAGACTTGGCCCGCCACAGTGTACCGGTGGTGCCCCTTGCCCACTCCTCATTGCGCTCAAGGTAAGGCAGCTCGGTCTATGGCCTAGCTACACTGCAAATACTAACAGTAGTAATAATAATTCCAACAAAAGCTGATAACAATGCTGTTACAAGGGTGCGGTGGGCAGGCTTGCACCTGCGTGAGTCACTATTTGAAAGCAGATCTGGATTGTGTTTCTTTTGATATGTGTTAGTGCTATGCACGAGCAAAATTGTGGTTTGAGGGGTTTTGTTTGTTTTTAATACATCAGTCAGCAGTCAGGTGGCTATGGGCAGCAGACCCACAGCTCTGAAGCCAAGAGCAGTTGCTTGCTTTGGGGCCTGATCCTGCACTGCCAAAGCCACTAGGAGCTTTGGCCCCACACAGCAGCAAGGTCAGCTGTGGATTAGCACGCGTGCAGTCAGACAGGGGCAGCTGAACTCCCTGCTTGCACGGGCACTGGGATATTTTCACCCATATTAGTGTTTTGTTTGTGTTTTTTTTTTTTTCTTTACATCTGGACAGAGGTGTGTGAATGAGGCTTTCATGAGGATCAGCCCCATCCTAGCTCCCCCCCAGCAACTTCTGGCTCACAATGAGCCCTCGGTGGGGTGCCTGCATGCTGCTTGCAGAGCTTGCCCAGAAATATTTCTGCTGGTTTTCTGCTGAGCACGACGATGCAAAGCAGTATAATGGAGGGAAGAAGGTCTCCTGCCTGGTCGGTGACACCATTTGCTGAGGTTGCTCCTGAGTAGATTGCTTTGCAAGGGGTGTATCGTTGGTTAGACTGTAACTGGGCATGCCGTTAAAACTGAAAAAGCAGCTGTTAAGATTTCACTGTAATACTCAGCTCTTAAAAATGAGCTATTCAGCTGTTGGATATATTGAAAAAAAAGACTGAAATAGTTTCTTTTAAAACTAATACTATATAGCTCTACAGGATTTGTTCTCTACTTTGGAGCCAAACCTGGACACTGTTGTTGGGGTATTATTTAGATGGCCAAAGCTGGCCCGAGCAGCTGGGCGGGGCCACAGCCAGGATAAACAACCGAACCACCTAATGGGGTAGTTCTTACCATACTGGGCCACGCCTCTCTACAAGGTGGGGCTGCCCGGAGTTGTCTGTTTGCAGTTTGCTTCGGTGCGGAAAGTCGGCATCTCGGGCGCAGGTAGAGCCTTCCTGTCTTCTTTGTTTTGCTTTGTCTATGATTTCCCTGATACTATCATTAGTATTGTTTTATTCTCTCTTTCTGTTGTTTTATTAAGGTGTCCTTATCTCAACCCCCAGGGTCTCACCTTTTTAATTCCTCACGATTCTCCTTCCCACCCCCCCCCACCCCCCCACCCCCCCAGGAGATGGTGTGTGGGGAAGTGGTGGGGGAATGGCTGTGTGGTGTATTGTTGCCCGTAGAGGTTAAATCACAACCTGGATTAAAACAAATGCACACTTGGGGAGAAATATCTGTCCAAGATGGTGCTGGAAAGTACTTGCCTTGCTTTGGCTTTTTTTAAAGAGAGATTCTTTTTCACTTGTTAATATTTATTTTAATTCCATACCTATTTTCTGTAGCAACATGGACATTGTGCCCTTTAAGGCTTAAGCATGATCAGTTTCTTTTCTCTGCCCTCTTTCCACAGATAGGAAGAGGGCGCAGGCATCCGTGTCTGTGGCATGGCCTCGCTCTGTTCCATTGCCTTGGCACAGCCACTGTCTGCAGCAGTGTCTTTAGAGTGTTGTGTGTGCTGGGGCTGTGCTGCAGCCCTGGGCATGGACAGGCTGCAGGGTCCCTAAAGGCCTTGCTGTGAAAAAGAGGTGCTGGGTGTGTGTGGAAGGCATGCTGAGGTGCAAATACACCCGTCCTCCTGGTGCAGTTCCACGCTCTGTACTGGCTGCCTGTCAGACATCCCTCTGCACTGCTCTGGGGAGGGCTGTGAGTTTGCCTTTTTTTGAAGGGGTCTCCACTGGTGTTGTGGTTGACTGCACGCGCCTAGAGATGCGCTGGTATTGTCCCATGTCGACGGCCAGGCGGGGTAAGTGCAGGAGAGATGCTCAAGGTGGCGTATGAAGACTGTGACACACCTGGGACCAGCATGTGCCCACCACCTCTTGGATTCAGCCTAAGAGCCATCTTCTAGCCATACCATTTATGCTATATTTATCTTCATAGACCAAGCTACTCCACGAGGGCAGCAGCTGTGTGTTGTCCCATAGGCCTCCTGCCGGCCCCTGCCCGCAGTGACGTGGTGGGGTGGCAGTTCTGCACACGGGGCTGTGCTGCTGGGCCAGGGTGTTGCAGGGGACGCTGGGATCAGGATCCTCTGAAATGAAGCATTTGTCCTTTCCGAGAGACGTCTGCAGCCGTGGCCTCTCAGGCGCAGCAGCGGGGCTGATGAGGTGACTTGTGACTGACCCAGGTTGCTTTCATGCCCATGGGGGTAGGGTGCCCATCCTCTGCAGCACTGAAGTACCCTGAGGCACCCGAGTTATCTTAAATTAAGTAGGTTTAATGCATGTAATAGTATATTCTGCTTTTAGCTGTGTGCAGAGCTCCTTCAGCAGCCAAGGCTTGCTCTTTCCCTCAGGAGCAGGGACATGTACTGGAGGGCTGTCCTCACAACATGACCTGGGATGTAGCCACCTCTCCTTCCTGCTGCGGGTGAGTCTCTTTCAGGCCACAAATCCTTATTGAAAAGGCTTTTCTTCAGGCTTCTGGGGGTAGTGCAGGGTGTGTTTCCCCAGGGAGTGGCTGGTACCAGGGCACCTGGTGCCTGCACCAGCACAGGGACACTGTGTCTCTCTGCAGTCCCATGGGAGGCTAAATGCATCATCATATCGCTCTGCTTGTACTGTGAAATAAACATTGAGTTAAAAAAAAAAAAGTGATGCTGAAAACCTGGAGTGCTTTCCCCAGGAGGCTGTCTGGCAGGGCACTGCTGTAGCCTGGCAGGGCTTAACTTGGGGCTGTTATACCCAACAGCCACGCATTCCAGGAGAACCATCCCTGGTTCCCTTGAACTGGTGGCTTGGGTACAGCCAGGGACGCAGCTTCACACACAAGCTTGCTGACAGAGCTTTGATGGCTTATTTTGTGTTGTCATGTTTTACCTTGCATATTTTTAAGGGGCAATTAAACCAGTGCTGGTCTCGTTTTTGGAGGCGGAAGCATTCCTACTGTGTCAGAGTGCAGCCCCATGTTCCACAGCAGATCAAGCAGAGGCTCAGAAGAGCCCTTCTCTTCAAACTAGAAACTTTACACTTGAAATACAACTTACCCTTTCTGTTTGCTAAAAGTTTTCACTGTAGCCAAGCCTTGAATAATTTATGTAACATAACATCAGCTTCAGAGGCTGATGGTGTATATGTAAGGGCTGCTACTGCCAAAGGCAATTACACCGGATTATTCCAGCAAATTGACTACTGTATCTACTTAGAAATTTATTTAGATTTAAGCCTTTTTTTTTTTTTTTGTTATGCTACATAGGCACTTGGACTATTTGAAATTAAAGTTAATGCCTTGTGTTAATGAATAGATTCAAATGAAAACAACTCAAGACAATGTGGTTTGTGCCCAAAGGACTGACTGCTTGGGAGACTTCCAATGCACACATCCATCATGGCTGGCTGGGCTACGGCCCTGATGGGGGCACGGCAGTCCCCAGAGGAGAGTGATGGCATCTCGCAGATGGACAGGAGCCCCCATCTTGGACAGGGTATTGGTGTCCTAGCCCACAGCAGGCAAAAGCTGAGAGGGCAGCAGATGGGACCCCAAAGGACTTGTCTGTCTGACGGTGCCCCTTGGAAAGGGTTGTGAATATGCAGTGCAATTTCGGTTACTGCCATCAAGATGTCTAGAGGACCGGTTTAGTCAAGCCCAGCCACCTGGTGTCACTTCCTTGGTAGCCTTTCCAACAGCCTCACCCCAATGTTCTTGGGAATTTCTTCACTGGGCAAAAAAATTGGTCTAGGAGCATGTATGAGTGGAAGATGCCTGGCAGACAAGGTGGCACCAGAAAAGCTGGTAGAAACTATGAAAAGGGATGCAAGTCAAAATGTGTGAGGCTGGGCTTGCTGGTGACCCTCTGGGTTTGGCACTTTTGGGTGGGCATCTCCCTCTGGGACTTGCATACGCCTTCATCTCATTTCTGGGCTGCTACTGTGACCAGTCACCCCCCTGATGAAGACTTGAAATGTTTTTACATTCTCCTTAACTTACAGTGGCAGAAATGGTTTATGGTCTCCTTGACCTGTATGGAGAACAGAGATTTCCCAGAGGCTGATCCTTTGCCAGCTGCAGCCTTTAAAGCAAGATGAAAAAGGTGAAATCCTCCTCAAGTGAGATGGCCATGCCTCTATGTGTGCCTCAGCTGTGCTGATATAGATGATCCAGTGCAAACATTGGGGGAGGAGTTCATAACTCCTTTAGGACCTTGTCTTGCTTGTGGATCTGGATGTAGAGTCAGTGTGTGCACGTATTTAAATAAAGAAGATGAGGTGTGTAAGAAGTCTCAGATTTTACCAGGCCAACCACTACAGCTGGAAGAAATAAACAAGTTCTTGAGTGCCTTGACCCTCTTTCAGGTATGTGCATCTATATATAGGGCTGTCTATATATACACATTTATATATAAACGTGTAAATATATCTGTCTGTATGTATATATACATATGTGCGTGCTGATAAATAGCTTGAAATTGCAGTAATGTTGTTGTGAGATCATTTCTGTTCACGCCAGTCTGTGCCAGGTGTCCATCAGGCTGGATACGGCCCCTTAAGTGAGTGTCCCTCCCTGCGCCCCTGACCTTCAGCTTCCTCCCAAGGCGAAGGTCACCCTCCAACGTGCCTCCAGCTCTGCCTCCTTCCTGCCGAACCCGATCCCTGGGCGCGCAGCCCGGCCAGAGCCGACCCTGGTGTTGGATGCAGAGTGTTTTCTGAGCAGGGTTTAGGGGGAAAAGGTGGGTTTTCAGAAGCAGTAAATGCACTGTAGATGCACAATTTGGGCTGATGTGCAGGCCAGGGTGAGTTTGGTTGATGTTTGCTTTGGTGGAGGTGATGTTTTCCTGGTGGCTTTGGGAGACATGCAGGGGCCTCCCAAAAAAAGTAGACTGAGCTTGGCGCTGTGGTGCGGTGATGGATGGGCTGTCACCATAGGGTCTCCTCCTGGGCCGCGGTGCTGTGTGGCAGTTGTCTTTGTAATTAGGAAGAAATACGACTGCCAGTGATGGTGGGGCACTGGCCACGTGTCAGGGTTACTGTGATGGCAGCGGGAGGCCACGGTGCCTCCATCCCCCCTGCCCAGGAACTGTGGAGGATATTGTGCACAGACAAGGGCCAGCGCTTTGAGATGCTGTCAGGGATTTATGGTGGTGGCAGTGCTGGGAATTCCCAGCTGACCCCCAAGGACTGCTCTCTAGGGCCGAGCACAGCCTGGCCACCCCGTAAAGGAGCAAAAGCATCTTTCCTGCTTGGGGTGCTGCCTCCAGCCCCAAATCTGCTCCCACATCCCTTGGCCGGGGCTGAGGCCGGGCTGGCTGTGCAGCTGCTGGCTGTCATCCCCCTGCATCCCCGGCCTGGGGGGCTGCAACTCAATCCCTTCCCCTTCCCAAGGGTTCCGCCGGCCCCGCCGAGCCCCGTTGCCCGACCGTGGGGAAGACGCTGACAAGGTATTTCTCGGCGGTAACTCGAGCGCAGCCCTAGCGCCTCTGTCTCGGCGGGAC
Organism: Megaceryle torquata; assembly: GCA_024611175.1. Lineage (NCBI taxonomy): Eukaryota > Metazoa > Chordata > Aves > Coraciiformes > Cerylidae > Megaceryle > Megaceryle torquata. Next base: position 15,095 of record JANIJG010024071.1, on the reverse strand, counting down.
GGACAAGTTAATTCCCCAGATTTATGCGCCCCCCGAGCCCCAGCATCTGCTGCGGAGGGCGGCGCGGGGGTGCTCGGCGCTGCCGGGGCCGGGCACAGGTGCGGGGCCGCCGCCCGCTTATAAATACCCCGGTAGCGGCGGAGGCGGGGAGGGGCGTCCCGGTCCCCGCTGTGCCCGGTCCCCCCCGCAGGGGCTCCGCGGCGGAGCGGGATGCGGCGCGGCGTCCTTCCTCCCGCCGGCAGCATGAGCCCGTCCTGCCTCCTCCTCCTCCTCTTCCTCACTCTGCCCGCACGCGCCCGGCGGGAGCAGGTGCTCGGCGGGGCGCAGCCAGCGACGGCGGGCCGCAACGCCCCCGCACCTTCCTCCTCCTCCTTCTCCTCCTCCTCCTCCTCCTCTTCTTCGGCGGCGGCGGCAGCGGGGCCGAGCCGCTTCCCGCGGAGCCGCCCGGGGCGGCGGCGGGGCCGGCTGTACTGCCGGGTGGGCATCGGCTTCCATCTCCAGCTGCACCCCGACGGTCTGGTGGACGGCGCCCATGACGCCAGCCCGCTCAGTGAGTGCCCGGGGCGGGGTGGCCGGGGGGTCCGGGGGCTGTCTGAATGCGCCCTGGCGCGGGGGGGCAGCAGGGCACTGCCTCCAGTACAGCCTCTGGGCTACAGCATCCCCAGCCTTGGGGGTGGCTCCTCTAGGGTGGCAGAGCCCCTCATTCTCTGCTGTCTTTACTTGGGGTGAGCTGCATCTCAGATGGCCTTGGGAAAGCTGAATTCAGGGTGATGAGTGCCCCGGGAGTCAGGGGCCGGAGGTGTTGTGTGTGCTGTGCCCTGCAGGCTCAGGTGGGATGCTGCCCAGATGAGAGGAGCAAGCTTTGCCCTGCTCACTTTGGGAGATGCCACCCATGGGGTTCGCTTGCCTAGCGGAAGTGACTCAGTGGGGACTGACATGAAGGCACGAGGCTGGTGCTCTCAGCTGAGCACCCCTCCGGGGTACCTGGTGGCTGGATGCTGCACTGAGCTCTCCTGCACACTCCTTTTCCATCCTTTCCCCGTGTAACTTTTCCATCCTTCCTTCTGCATTCTCATTCTTCCAGCATAGTGATAGGATACACGCAGTTTAAAAATAGTACTGAGGCTGACGTTCCCCTGAGAGAAAGCTGTGCTAACTCACGGCTTATCCTTTGGGTCGGAGTTGCCGTGCTATCCTGTTAGAGGGAATGAAATGGCAGGCAGGGACCAAAAAAAAAAAAAAAAAATCACTTGAAGGGCCTGAGGGCTTGGGCCTGAAGTGACCCTGGCAGCATGCGTAGCTTCAGCTGTTGGGCGTGCTCACAGCATCAGCCACACGTGGCCCGGACCAAAAAATTCAGGCCCTGGTCTGTGCTGTAGCATTGTGCTGGAGGGCAGCCTGTGGACAGGGGTGCTGGAAGGCCAGAAACCCTGCTCGAAGTTTCAAGGAGTGCTGCGGGTGCATGGCTGGGAGGGCTGGCAAAGGGGATGAATGGGAAAACTGGGCACGCACACTGGGGCTGTTCTGGGAGATGTGGGTTTGGAGGGCCTGCCTGCGCCATGGCTCCCTGCATCTTGCCCTGCAGCAGCACAGCAGGAGGGGGGCTCCCCTGTGAGATGTGTGCAGCCTTTGATGCCACAGCTGTCTCACAGGGACTTGGATTATGTGAAGTTCCTTCTTCCTCTTTAAGATTTGCTCCCTGGGAAGGTGACAGTGGCACCAGTTCTGTACCTCAGACCAGAGCCAGAACTCAGCTGGGGGCACGTGCTGGTCGTGGGGGGTGGGCATGCCAGGGTATTACCCTGAGTAGCCATCCCTCGTGGGGAAGAAGTTGGCTTTTGGTAAGGAACTCCAGCTTTGGCCTCTGGGAAATGGAGCTTGGCCCAGGGCACCCCAATAACTGGGAGCATGTCTCCCAGTCATCGTGTCTACCACACACCCACAAAGGCCAGCAGGTTTTGGGGTGCTCTTGAGGACAGGGAGCGTGTTGGAGAGGGTTCATGCTTTGTTGCAGTAGGGCTGCACAATCCCATGTCTCTTGGCAGTCGCTACCATTGAAGCGTGTGGGGTGAGAAGGGGCGGCCCCCCAGCCCTCTAAAGTGCCCCCCAGGACCTCAGTGCCAGGACCTGGGTGCCTCCAGAAGCTACGCTTCCTCCTTAAAATAAACATGGGAAGTGGTGATCTGATCCCCCGGCCTCGGGGATTTAGCAGCGGCTTCATGTTTGCTCTTGGCACGTTAATCCGCCAGCCCTTCGCTGGGGCCGGGTGAGATGCTCTCACGAGCTCCTTCCTGCAGGGCTGGGGCCACCGGGACCCCCCTGGGGCCGCCCCAGGGCTGCAGGCAGAGGTAGCAATGCTTTGTTCTCAGGGTGGGAAGGGCACAGTGGTGCTTATTCCGGCTCCACCTCTGGCTGGTAGGGGTGTTTTGGGGCCTGGTGATACCCATCCTCTGCCCCAGGAACACTGCTGTGTGGGGAAGCAAAATGTGTCAATGCTGTTGTTGAACGATGCTTGGATGTTGAAGCTCTTCTGTAAGATGAATTATAGGTCACACACACCCTGCATTGGGACAGAGCCCAGTCCTGCTCATAAAAGTACCTATTTGAGGGGAAACCAGCTTGGTTTTGTGTTGTGGTTTTTTTTTGTTTTTTGGTGGGTGGCCTGTGTAGCACCTCCGGCCCCGAGTCCTGCTGCAAAGAGGGGCTTAAGAAATGATTATTGGTACTTATATCCCCAAATGGTGTGTGATGCACCTTTACTTACAGAGTCTGGCAGGTATGGGAGGAGGACGGGCAAGGCTGATCTCAGCAGGCTGGCTGTAGGCACAAGGGGCTTGTCCCATGCTTGAGGGGGATTTCCCCAGGGGTGATCTTGCTCTGTTGTAGACGAGTCAGAAATTGTCCCCTAAAATGCATCTTTAAAAACAAACCCCACCACCCTGTAGCCCTCCTGGAATCAATGTGGGTCCCTTTGTGGGGCAGAGGGACAGAGCAGGAGCTGTGTGGAGCCAGGCAGCTGAGGAGCAGGGTCGTGCGAAGAGGGAATGCAAACCTATGAGACTTATTTAAAAAAAAAAAAAAAAAAAAAAAAAAAAAAAATTTCTTTGTCACACCGATGTGAAAAGAACTGTGATTTATTTTGGGATTTCTGTCATCCTAGGTGTTTTGGAAATATTTGCTGTGTCTCAGGGGATTGTAGGAATACGAGGAGTTTTCAGCAACAAATTTTTAGCGATGTCAAAAAAAGGAAAACTCCATGCAAGTGTAAGTAAACCCCCCTGCTTATCAGTATGTATTGTTTATTAAAGGCCTTGTGACACCTTCATGTGCACGCGGCAGCAATGCTCCCGGGCAGGGCCTCAGTGTGCTGAGCCCCTTCACTGCCGGGAGGGCTCCACACGGGGTGGCATCGGCCCTGCACAGACAGATAGGGGACAGGTGGAGCCAGAAACCCTGAAGCCTGTATCCCTGCTTACTGCATTTAACCAAGAAAAGCGCTTTTATTTGTTCTTGCAGTTGGGTATTTGCATCAAAAGGACTTGTTCTTTGAGCGCTGGCGGTTTATTTTTAGCAACTTCTGCAGCAGATCGCGCAGATGGTTTTAGCCAAATGTCTCCCGGCGAGTGGCACGCGTGGCGCCGGGAGCCTGCCAGTGTGGGAAGGGGACCCAGTCCTGGAGCTTTGGCCCACAGAGGGGAGATGTCCCCCCGTGGCAGCATGGGGCATGCAGGGTTTCTGGCAGGTGAGGCTGAGCCCGTGTGGAAGTGTGGCGGCTAGAGTAGAAAAATGCCAGTAGCTCTTGTTTCTGCGGGCTGTTTTCCTGAATGTTGGGGGTTCCTGCAGGTCTAACTGTGCTTTTCCCAGGCTTCTTGCATGGAACAAATCCTTTAAGTTGATTTAACTCATTTTTTCAACTTCAAGATTCTTCTTGATAATTTTTTTCCTGTTAGTTCTAGAGATCATTTAAACAAACGAAAGTAACTACTGTGCTTACATGCAAGTCATAATCCTTTAAAGGTGTGTATAAATGCAAGAGCTAAAGAAGGGCATTTTTAAGGCAGTATCTTGGATGACTTGTTCACACAAGTTTGTTCCCAGGGAGCCTGTTCGGGGCTGAGAGCCTAGAAGAGGGGAAAAGCCATCTGCCTGTCCTGCAGTTGTGAGGCAAACCTCACAGTTGCAAAGTGGATGTTACTGATGTGCTTACACTGCCCGAGCCTGTAGATTGCCTTCAAGTGAGATTTATGAACTTGCCTCTCTCTCCCTTGAGTCTTACTGGAGTGTTCCTCCTGAAACCTAACGATGCTTAAAGGGTGAGCACATGCTTGCATATTTGAGGAAACAGAGTAGGAGCAGGAACAGCATCTAGGGGATAGAGGGGATGGCTGCATGGAGGAAAAAGTGAGAGAAGATGGGGCAGGAAACTGTCAGAGCAGGAGGACAGCAGTGGAAGGGGAAAGGATGGAGAGGAGAAGGAAACAGGTGGAGTGTGATCCTGGACCCTCCAGAGCCTCTTCTCCTTCGCAGTGTACAATGGGTCCCTTATTTGAGCTGAAGCCTTGATTTATGCCCTGGTGCAGGCAGAAATTAAATCAAACCTCGTTGGTGTATGCTTAATTGTCAGCACACAAAGGCCAGTGCTGGAGAGGGACCTCAATTAGGCAGGTCAGAACGGGGGTGAGGACACATGATGCTCCGCTCGGATGAAAGTCGTGAATTTGTAGAAACTTGACCCAAACGTCTAAAGATTGCTGGGCTAAATAATGCTGATAATGCAAACCCAGCATCTGTTGTTCTTTCCTGCCTTGGCAGGATAAAGTTATTTCATGGCCTAATGAGTTTTGAGCAGTACAAAGCGCGTCCTGCGCCCGTCACTCAGGGCAGTGCTTTGATATGGGAGTCACGCCGGTGACTTTGTGCTGAACTGCAGATAAAAGTCATTCCTGCAGGGATTCGGGCTACTTCGAAACTGGCTCTCGGGGCCCAGCTTTATTCCAGCTCCGTGGTTTACAGCAGCCCTCCTTTTTGGTTTGTGTTGTGGTTTTTTTTTTTTTTTCCTTTTTTTTTTTCCTTTTTTTTTTTCCCTTTTTTTCCTTTTTTTTTTTTTTTTTTTTTTTTTTTTTTTTTTCCCTTTTTTTTTTTCCTTTTTTTTTTCCCCTTTTTTTCCCTTTTTTCTTTTTTTTTCTTTTTTTCTTTTTTCTTTTTTTTTTTTTTTTTTTGATGATAACTTAATTAAATTACCAAGCGGTTCTTTTTTAGAGGCACCAGCTTCAGAAAATGACAGTAATCCTGGCAATTATCAGTTGCATGCACAGATGGCTTTTTCCTCGTTGATAAATCCTCAGTCCCTTCTTTGTACATTTTTAGCACGGAATGGGCAGGAGGGGGTATGGCGTCGGTCTTGCCAGGGGCTGGTGCGAGCCCCAAAGGAGAGATTTGCTGCAGGGAGCTCAGGTAATTCTCCTTTCTCATTGAGTCAACTGAACACCGTGGTCCTTGCTGGGGCAGATCTCTGTTGAATTGGATTTTGAAATTTAATTGACTTCAGGATTGCTCTTCATGATTAGTGTCTGAGCTGCTGTAGAGCAAATCCAGTGGCCAGCCAGTGTGCTGAGTGCCCTGGGCTGGGCAAAATGCCTTTTCCCCAGCTGAAACAGGGTGGTTGCTGAGCTGAGAGGCTGGGATGTGGGGAAGCCTGTCAGAGTGATGGCAAAGCAGCAGCTGATGTGCTTCCCAGGGTGGTTTGCTGTCTATGGGCAAAGGCATCCCTCTGCATGTGCTGGCTGCAGGTCTCCTCCTTCCCTACACCGCCAGTGGGAGCAGCCCACAGCATCCCTCTGTGTACAGGGCTGGAGACCCCCCATGCTCCCCCAGAATACCACTTGTGAGGGGATGCCACTCCGACTGTTAGGGAGCAGTTCCTCCAAATTCACTTTGAGCAGGAACTTTTCCTATGATGCTCCAGAGGGGGACCAGGGCAGCCCTCCTACTGCCCCCAAAATGCTAAGCCAGGTTGGAAATGCCATTTCATCTTGCCCATGAGCAAGGCAGTGCCAAGCTTACCCGTCCGTACAGGGATACGTATGAGCAGGAGCACGTGCGTCTTCTATTCGCAGCAGCGCTTGCAAAGGCCACCAGAGCCAGTATCAGCCATGACCAGCCTCAGCGCCTGGAGCAGGGCAGTCAACTTCATCTCTTAGGACAAAAAAGTCTGTTCTTGGCATTTGCTGATCCCACTGGGAAATGTGGGGCCTATTTCAGGATATCAAAGGCTGATGTGGGGAGGTGCTCGAGCATGACTGTGCATGTTGGGGCTTCAGAGAGCAACATGGGGTCAACAAAGACTTGCTTTGGGCCGGAGGATACTTGTGCATGGGTGGTGCAGCTTTGAGGATGTATAAAAGACGGGCAAAGCAAAAATGAGTCATCAAGGTGACGTTTCTTTGACTTGATGAGCAAAAAGACAGTTAATTCAAAGTGCTGTGAGAAAAACAATGGATGGCAGGCTGGGGACTCTGTCACTTCTCCGGTTAAACTAGGTGTTTAAAAATGATCCCAGTGTGCTGAGCCTTCTGTGTAGTTATAAAGCACTGCTTGGGGCTTTTGTCTTGTTCTCCATTGCTGGGGGTTTTGAAGAGAGAGCTCTTGAGAGCTCCGCATCCCTTTCACATCAGTAGTTTTGAAGTGTTGCTTCACAGTCAGGCTGTGGTGACCCACGTATGACTGGAGAAGCTGATGCTGGGGCACCAGGTTCTGTGCCCATGGTCAGATAGAAGCGTGCCCAAGGATTTCAGAGGGGCTGCTGGGGGCTGCAGCCAGGTTTTCTGAGGTTGTGGGTACATAGCTGGGGCATTACGACTCCGGTTTTGTATTTCTGCATGCTGGGTTTCTTTTTCCTCACCCTTTGACAACAGCAAGGGGCTGTTGCAGGCAGCATTCAGCCTGTCTTCTCAGGCAGTGGGAAGCCTTTCCCCCCAACCTGTCCACGAGCCAGTGTGTCTACCCTGTTTATAAGAGGTGATGCTCATGTGCTGTAAGTAATTTCTTCAGGTTATCAAGGGACAAAATGCCCCAAGTTCATTTAAGACGAAGAAGAACAAAAAAAAACCGATAGAATTGAAGCCATGTTCAGTGAAGCAATGAATATCTGCATGCAAATTGCCTTTCCAGATTATTAAGCGATGATTCAGTGCCCGTGTGAGGGGTGCAAGGGTGGGAATGGAGATGGAGCAAAGGCTCAACGCCAGAGTCCTTGGCAGGGTTGCAGCACAGCAGGTACAGAGCCGCATCCTCTCTCCAGTCAGTGGGAAGGGCAGGAGGAGAGCTGTGGTGGGAGGGAAGGGTGCTGCTGGGTGTCAAACCACGGCCGAGCCTGTTTTTTTCAAGAAAGTCCAAAGCAGTGTGGCAAACAGCTACTGAAAGTATTTGTGCTGAGGGGGTTCCAAATTGCCTGGTGGCCTCAGAGTGGGTTTCCCGGGTGTCCCATGGTGCTGTTTGTCCCTTTGGACCTGTTTTAGGGAGACTTAAAACCCCAGCAAGAGTAGCAGTGGTGCTAGTGGTGCCCATGGCTCTTCTCTGTCCCTGCAGGCCCGGTTCACGGCTGACTGCCAGTTTCGGGAGCGATTCCAGGAGAACAGCTACAACACCTACGCCTCGGCCGTCCACCGCAGCCCACGCTCTGGCCGACAGTGGTATGTGGCACTCAACAAGCGGGGCAAAGCCAAGCGAGGCTGCAGCCCCCGCGCCCGGCCCCAGCATGTCTCCACGCACTTCCTCCCTCGCTTTCGGCAGCCCCAGCCCCCTGAGCTCGCCTTCACCGTCACCCTCCCTGAAAAGAAGCCACCACCAAAACCGAAGGTTGCCCCATCCTCACCTCGGAAAAACCCTGGCCCCTTCAAGTACCGGCTGAAGTTTCGCTTTGGGTAATGCACCATGGTAGGAATGCTGGTGTAGGAGAGACTGGGCACCTGGACAACTTCTGAGGGTCTCCCTGTGGGAGACCTGTGTGTGACCCCTCCCTGAATGGACATGCGGATGGTCCAGGTAGCCCTGTTGGGCCCATGGTCTTCTTCACCCTGCGAACTGGCGGCAGGCATCCTTGGAGGTGTGTGCTGGGACAATATACCTTGGGCTTTATCCCTGTGGTGAACTGAAAACACTTGATGGACCTCGGGTTAATTTTCTGTTGTTGAAAGAAGCAGAAAGGTACCTTTATGGCAAACATATTTTCCTACCTTATTTTCACTAGTGACTCTTTTGACAATCATTTTCGTGCAAAGAGATATGTTCAGAGACAACCTATTAAGTGCATTTTCCTTTTATTTTTTTTTCTTCATCTTCCTTTTGCTGCACTTTTTTCTTCTGACCATACCTAATACACAGTATATCCAGGTCTGCCCCTTCCCCTTTTCGTACAGCTCAGCTTCTCCCATCCACAACAAAAGAACAAGACCACACCTAACAAATTAATTCAACTTATTTTTGGTGCAAGGGGGTCTTAAAACTCTTTGCTGGCAATAATAGATGTTTGCATTTTTTTTCTAAGGGTTGCAGGTTTGAGGAGGGTGGCTGTTAGCAGCCCTGCTCCTGGTGGTCCCTCCTGTTCTTTTCTGGACAGCTGAAGGAGAGAGTCTTCTCCTGTCTGTCAAAGTATGGCTTCAATGTCTGTGTTTAAAATACCTCTGCCCTGGCCCATGGCATTCCCGCCCCTATGCATGGCTCCCAGACCCCTTTCCCCAGAGGTGGGCAGGGGGAACCCTTCCATGCCTCTGTACCCTGGAGAATGGGGGATGCCTTGGGCCACCAGGTGCTCACTGGTTTTTGACGCTTTACGCTGCTGACTTATATTATCATTTACAATACACTTACAGAGAGAGGGGAAAGGGGTTTATTTTATACTGAGTGTGGCGATGTGGCAATAAATGCTGTTACAGCTGCCTGTACCTTCAGAAGTGTTTTTTCCCCACCCAGGGTGCCCTGTGGCCTCGACTGTCGAATAGTTTCTCCATTGTGGTGTAACCTGTGGAGTAATTGTGCGTATGGAGTTTTTAATCGGCATTTAGCTGTGTTGCGTATGTACAGAAAGTGGTAGCGTTGAACCTCACCAGTTAAGCCTTAATAGGAGCCCAGGCGGCCTCTTGTTAGCAAAACCCCTCCTGACCCAAGTCCTGCTGGTGTAGAGCAGCAATAATGAGGGTGGGTGGCACTGCTGAGCCTCTGCTCTAAATCTGATCATGGTACAAATTACCATTTCCATTGAAATTGTGGTTCTTTGCCCAGTGTCCCTCTGGGCAGCCCCTGGCCAGACGCATTCGTGCCACGTGGCAGCAAAGCCTTTTGCGCAAGTATATGCGCTCCATGTGCGGGGCTGGATGAGAACACTGGAATAAAATATAATCATGCTTCATTTTATAACCTGGTGGTGTAATCTCTTACTCTGCTGTATGTGTTGGTTGTTTTGTTTTGTTTTTTTTTTTTTTCCTTCTCTGAAAAGTGTTGCTGAATTAGCCACTACACATTTTTCTTGGGGGGTTTGGCTGACATCGTATCAGTGACAGGGTGGAGTGGAGCAAAACTGGTGCATGTGCTTCCTTTGTATGCCAAACTCTGCATGATGTGCGCTGAGACAAACCTCCTGAGGGCTCCTTGGGGCAGTTGTCTGGGCCTGAGTCACGGCAGGGCATGTGAGCTGAACACGGGTGTGTTGTGCGCCCTGGCCATGCCCAGCAGGACAGCCTGACTGCCAATTCCAAAATTCAGATAACACTGCTTATCTGCTGTTCAGCAGCAGGCACAATTAAGTGTAATTAATGCTCAGTGAAGCATGGGTCCACCTAAATGAACTAACTGCATGAAAACACTTGCAGGAGCTGTTTAGGAGGGTGTTGTCTGCAGCCTCAACCCCAGGATGGGTGCCTGGAGCTCCCCAGCAAGGTGAGAAACAAATGTGCTGGTCCCTTGCTGCCATTGCTTTCCCTCGGAGGGAAAAAGGGTTTTCTTAAATCTTATTTTAGGGAAAATTCTTGTTGATAACTAGCCTGTAGGACCAAAAACTGCTTTGATCCATGTGTTTCTAGGCAAATCTGGATCCTGAACTGAGCAGCAATGGCAGCATCCAGCGTTTGCCATAGCAACTACTGGGAAGTTCTGTTGTGGCTGCTGGGAGTGCAGGGGTCATGGTTCGATCACGTTGCCTGTGGGACTCACCTGAGGAAGGAGTTGTGCTTCTGGTGGTCGGGTTCCCCCCAAGCCAGGCCCCTGTGCCTGCAGGGGATCAGCGCTGCTGTCATGTCATGCTTGTGGGTCTGGGTGAACTGTGTTTCTCCAATTCCCCCCTCACTGTTCCTACTGATTAGAAAAGGAGCATTCATTGTGTTTCAGACCCGTTGGGTGAAATTTGGCCAAGGAAGCAGCTTGGGGGGGGGGCTCCTCCCTCTGTGGGCCAATGGAACATGTGCTTCCCTACCCAGGGAAGGGTGAGTTCTGGGGTGGGCTGAGGAGGGTGCGGGTGCTTTTCCTCCTCACACCCCGTTTCCCAAGGGGTGTGGGGCTGCACGAAGATGGCTGCTGCTGAAACACTGATGGTTCACTTGTTGTGTCCTGTCAGCCAGGAGCAGCCCGAGGGCACACAATGAAGGGGTCTTAGCAAGTGCGGGAAGCTGCAGGGGGAGGCTGGTGCTTTGATATTACAGTAATTCTTAAAATGCAGTCACACTATTGCAATGCAGAGGCCTGTGCCACAGCAGAGAGCAGCCCGCTAGCAACCTCAGCGGAGGGCCGAAAGGAAGTTTATCCGAAGGGCGGGGAATGACAAACTTCTGTTACTTGCTGGACACTCCTCTGCAAAGAAATTAGATAGTTTTGCTTGTCACAGGGAGACTGGAGGCATTTTAAAAAATGGGTAAATACCTCTGTTAACCTTAAAAAACAGCTTATGGACAACGTGAGAGACTTTCAAGGAATAAAAGTAACTTTTTCACAGTGGCGTTTCCTGCATTTCATAAGTGGTTTTGGAGTTCACTTTTATTTACAGCTGTTTATTGGACTTAAACCCTTCTGGCTACTGCTTTTGCAAGCAGAGCAGAGGCCGAGGTGCACTGCCAGCTGCTCTTCAAGCAGGATAAGAAGCCCAAACCGTGCATCAGAAGCCCAGAGCATCCAGTGGTCCTACTCCCCAGGCAGGGGAAGCCTCCTTGCCCTTCATCAGGTGGGCATTTACTAGGAGAAAGGGTGCCAGAATGAAATGCTTTTCTCCCTCTGGCCTGCTTGTGGGCAGCATTGTCTTCCATGCTGGGGGTATTCCTCCTGTGGAATCCACAGGAGCAAGAGTACACTCACTGTTGCAACCTGAGGGAGTGGTGAGTGTTGTGACAATCCAGGGAAAGAAGAAAGGTTCCTGTTCTGACACAGCCGCTCCTGTTTCATCGATGTGGATTTATCATCTTGGCTTCAACAGCAACAACAGTAATTTCTAGACTTTAAAACTGCTTTTTGGATTTATTTTACATAAAAGCTGTTCATGTTGCCTTGAAACATTATTGCACACAGAGGAAAATCTTTCTGGGAAAAATCAAGGGTAGGGGGGCTTTACTACCCTTCTTTCTGTGGAGCTGAGGGCAGCAGGGCATCCTGGGGAAGGGGTTCTGCATTTGGGGACTGGGGGAAGGTCTGGCTGCTGGAAGAAAGCAGGAAGGAGGGCTGTGCATCAGCGGGCTGGGTAGGCTCGGGTGAGGGACCAGTGGCTGCTCAGGCAATTTCAATCAGGGAGCCGGCTCAGAGCAGGGCTGGTATAAGCCTGGCAAGGGGTGGCATCCAGGGAGCCAGGATGTATGAAGATAACCATCCTAGGACAGCAACACAATGCCTCCAAGCTCTGTCAGCAAGGCTAAAAATGGCATAATTGCATCATGTGGACCAATACCTAAAATTTGCTCTTTTTTCTCTCTTCCGTTTGCTTTCTGAGTCATCTTTTCCTCCAGGCTTTGTAGATATAAAAAGTCTCAGATGTTGATTAGGCAAAGTACTGCATGGGGAGAGATGTGGTGCCTCGGGAAGCTCATCTCAAAGCATGATGTTATCAAGCATTGGAACAAGCATGAAGTCTCCCGTGAGCACCTGCCTTCCCTTTTGCTCTCCAAAGGTGGTGTTTTGCTCCAGCTTTTATCTTGCTTGGCCATGAGCTTCCCCTGGCCAGGCCAGGATCGTCGCTGCCATGGGCTGCGCTGTTGGTACGTTCCCGCCCCCCCCCCCCCCCACGCACCACGCACGACAATCTAGTCCAGCACAATCGCAAGCCAAGTGGCAG